>OV788328.1:1163682-1321182 GCA_928718305.1 Tetramorium bicarinatum
CGTGCGTGCGTGCGTGCGTGCGTGCGTGCGTGCGTGCGTGCGTGCGTGCGTGCGTGCGTGCGTGCGTGCGTGCGTGCGTGCGTGCGCGAGTGCGGGCGTGCGTGCGTGCGTGCGTGCGTGCGTGCGTGCGTGCGTGCGTGCGTGCGTGCGTGCGTGCGTGCGTGCGTGCGTGCGTGCGTGCGTGCGTGCGTGCGTGCGTGCGTGCGTGCGTGCGTGCGTGCGTGCGTGCGTGCGTGCGCGTGCGTGCGTGCGTGCGTGCGTGCGTGCGTGCGTGCGTGCGTGCGTGCGCATGCGTGCGTGCGTGTGCGTGCGTGCGTGCGTGCGTGCGTGCGTGCGTGCGTGCGTGCGTGCGTGCGTGCGTGCGTGCGTGCGTGCGTGCGTGCGTGCGTGCGTGCGTGCGTGCGTGCGTGCGTGCGTGCGTGCGTGCGTGCGTGCGTGCGTGCGTGCGTGCGTGCGTGCGTGCGTGCGTGCGTGCGTGCGTGCGTGCGTGCGTGCGTGCGTGCGTGCGTGCGTGCGTGCGTGCGTGCGTGCGTGCGTGCGTGCGTGCGTGCGTGCGTGCGTGCGTGCGTGCGTGCGTGCGTGCGTGCGTGCGTGCGTGCGTGCGTGCGTGCGTGCGTGCGTGCGTGCGTGCGTGCGTGCGTGCGTGCGTGCGTGCGCGTGCGTATAAAAGTATGTCAATCGGCTATTTTGACGACATAAAAAAATACCATATTTTATTGCATACATTAGAGTACATTAACGTTATCTGACGTATACATTAATAAATTTTTTGATACTTAATGCACTAGTACGTATGTATATGCAACTAAGTACAGATTGGCTATTACAGCGACAGTAAAAAATTATGTACAATAATATACATTATGGTTAGTACGATGACATTGCTATTTTATATGAAACGAATATTTTGACAACAATTCTCAGTATATTAGATTTCAAACGACAAATTGTGTCTAATGGGACCTTAATATGTGTACAATATGAAATATAAGAAAAAGACATAAAATATACATATGCAATAAACTACAGCAAGAAATATCATTCATTTATTTATTAAAAAGGAATATACATTGTCTTTCATATTTTTGCATAAAAAAGAGAGAAAAGATAAGAACAAATAAAACACAATTAAGACGACGTCGCCATTTTTATTAATTTGGGAGATATAAGCGTAAATGATTTTGGCGCGAAGAATATTGACGGACAGCGCGTGTCCTCGACGCGCTTTCTGACTTAGGTAAATAAACGAATATCAATGGTTCAATTCTTGTTATACCATTTCTGTTGCGGAAAACATGAGAAATAAAACACAATTAAAACTATGTCTCTATCTTTATTAATTTCGGAGATATAAGCATTGTTTGGCGAAGGATATTGACGGTCAGCGTGTGTTCTTGGCACAATTTTCGCTTAGATAAATAAAAGCATATGAATAGCTAAATTATGGCAGTACTGGTTCTTTAGCGGGATGATGGCGGAATCAAACGCAATTATAACGAAGTTTCTACCTTGATTAATTTGGGAGATATAAGCTTAAAATGATTTTGGCGGAAAGAATATTGACGGACAGCGCGTGTCCTTGACGCGCCTTTCGCTTAGATAAATAAAAGCATGTGAATATCTACATAACGGCAGTACTGTTTTTGTAGCAGGATGAAAGAGGAATAAAACGCAATTATAACGAAGTCTCTACCTTTATTAATTTAGGAGATATAAGCTTAAAATGGTTTCGGCGCGAAGAATATTAACGGACAGCGCGTGTTTTAAACGCGCTTTTCGCTTAAATAAATAAAAGCGTGTGAATATCTACATAACGGCAGTACTGTTTTTGTAGCGGGATGACGGCGGAATCAAACGCAGTTATAACGAAGTCTCTACCTTGATTAATTTGGGACATATAAGCTTAAAATGATTTTGGCGTGAAGAATATTGACGGACAGCGCGTGTTCTTGACACGCCTTTCGCTTAGATAAATAAAAGCGTATGAATATCTAGATAATGGCAGTACTGTTTCTGTAGCGGGATGAAGGAGGAATAAAATGCAATTATAACGAAGTTTCTACCATTACTACTTTCGGAGATATAAGTGTTGTTGTGCGAGAGTAAAGAGAACAGAAACAATAATTTATTAACTGTGAGTTTATTAATACAAAACAAAAACACTCAGGTTAAAGGAACGAGAGACGAGAGCGTAATACGCGTTCTTCTCTATAGGAGGTGCTAGTTGCAACTAACTCGTCATCTCGACGTCGTTACAATGAAACGAAAAACAGATAGCGCCACAAACGGTTTTACACAGCCAATCACTTCAAGGTTCACAGCATTCAAACTTATGAAACATACTGAATGCACAATCTCAAATTGTCATTTCGAACACTTCCCCTACAATTTAAGATTGCTGATCTCTCTTTTATCAAAAATAATAAACTGAATGACTATTACTGAACAATACAATGCAAAATTAAGCAAATATGTGTTAATACATTCCAAGGAGAGATCTCAAGTAGCAAAATTGAACTCGTGGAATCTGTTTCGTGCAAATATCAGCCGCTTGCTCTCGACTGCACACATGTGCCACATTCAATCGAGCATTCACAACTTGATCACGCAGAAAATGATAGCATCGATATGTTTGGTTTTCTTATAAAACTCTGGATTTTTCGCCAGTTTCATAGCACTTGCACTGTCAACACACAGCATCGGCAAAGATTTCAAGGGTGCAATGTCTTTAAACAGTCGTTTCCGACCAAACTGGTTGAAACGTTGCCTCTTTAGCAGCTTCACACGCGGCCACATATTCAGCGTCGAGAGACTGACACACACTGCTGCCTGTTACTGGCCCAGGTGATTGCACCACCGCAATACACACTGACCATTCCGCTGATTGACGTACGCGATTGCGGATCACTCGCGTAGTCAGCATCACTGAACACATGAAGCACTTGATGCTTTTCGGTTGCTGCACTCGCTAGATAGTGAATTCCCATCGCAGTTGTTCCTCGAAGGTACCGCAGGATCCTCTTGACCATAACCCAATGCCTCGTCTCCGGCTTCTCCAAGAACTGCGATGCGTAGCCCACGGCGAATGCAATGTCTGGCCGGGTTGCCACCGCCAAGTACATCAGGCAACAACCGATTGCCTCGCGATATGGCGCAAATGTCAGCTCAAGGTCATTAGTATCTCTGATATACTGATCAATGGGCGTTGACACGGAGTTTGGTTCATCCATCTTGAAACGTCTGAACACCGACTCTTCTGGTCTGTTGGTGAATAATGACTGATTCATTTTTTTCTTGAGAAATTTGCAAGTTCAAGAAACAATCAAACATCTCGATGGTAATCTTGAATCTGGACTGCAACTGCTTCAGAAACTCCTCTGCGTCACTCTTTCTTGTAGCTGCCACCAATCCGTCGTCAACATACAGAACCATCAACAGTTTATTTCCGTCGACATTCCTGACGAACAAACAAGGATCAGCAGTGCTCTCCGACAAATCAAGATCTGACACTTCATCCTTAAAGCGCTGATTCCAACAGCGAGGTGACTGCTTGAGCCCATAGATGCTCCGTAACAGCTTACACACACGATCAATGCCATCTGAGAATCCCTCGGGTTGTGTCATATAGATGTCCTCAAAGAGATGACCATTTAGAAATGCCGTCTTGACATCAAACTAAGCGAGATGAAGGTTCTCGCTAGCTGCGACACTCAATACCGACCGAAGAGTATCAAAGCGTACCACAGGGCTGAAGATCTCTTGGAAATCCACTCCTGGCTTCTGGTTGAAACCGCGCACAACCAGTCGAGCTTTGTACCTGCTCACTTTGTTACTTGGATTCCTTTTCACCTTGAACACCTAACGATTCGTGATGGCTTTCCGATTAGTTGATAATTTTGTCAATTTCCACGTAGAGTTTTCTGCCAATGACTGAAGTTCATCTTCCATGGCAGACATCCAGGACTCCCTGTCGACAGATCTCATTGCCTCCTGATAACTTCTCGGCTCAAGCTCAGCAATATTCATCTCAGCGTACCGTTGCGAAGATCGCAACGTCTTTCTGTCACGCAGCCGACGATCAATTACAATAGGGGATGCTTCACTGGCTGACAGAAATTCTTCATCGTCGTTCACCTCCGGCTGTACAGATACTGCTCCAGCAGTACACTCGCTCCTGCGTCAACTGCAGCATCCTCAGAATCAACTGACTCGACTTGCTCCGGCGCAACTGTCTTCTGCTCAAACGTTGACTCACAAATGGCAAACTTCCTGCTTGTTTTTGGCTCAAAAACAACACTCTTGCTTCTCACTACCGTTTTACTCCCTCGAATCCAGACTCTGTATCCGTCGATGTTATGAGAATATCCAACAAAGACTCCTGGTTGTCCCTTCGCATCCCACTTGCGGCGCTTCTCAGCTGGAACATGCACAAAACAATTCATTCCAAAAATCTGCAAATTATTCAGAGACACAGACCTTCCAGTAAAAATTTCATAAAGTGCTTTCCCATTATCTCCGGCAGGGCCTGATCGATTCAAAACGTAGACAGCAGTATTAACTGCTTCAGCCCACAATGACTAAGGCAGCTCCTTCGCCAACAGCATTGTGCGTGCAGACTCGACAATCGTGCGATTCGAACGCTCAGCGAATCCGTTTTGTTCGGGTGAGTAGGGGTTTGAAATCATAAATTGAACTTCGTTGGCCCTCAAGAGATTCTTGACTTTCTCGTTGTTAAACTCAAGCCCACCATCGCTCTGGAAAATCCGCAATGGATGTCCGCATTCATTTTCAACAAATTTCCATAGCTCCTCGACTTTACTAGGAACCTCTGACTTTTCTTTTAAGAAATGCACAATTCGAAACTTTGAATAATCGCACGTGAAATAGACAAAGTACTTGGAGCCTCCCAGTGACCCAGCTCCTCGTGTGGCCCGCACACATCCGCGTGGATTATCTCCCCGGCTCTCGTTGCTCGTTGCGTTCTTGAGTTGAAAGAAGCTCTCTGTTGCTTCTCCTGGACACACGGCTTGCAAAAGAATTCTTCAGTCGTAACTTTGATGCCACGCTCTCGCAGAAATCTCTCCACGTGTTGTTTATGTTGATGGCCTAAGCGCTCATGCTATACTTCATGAGACTCGACAGCTGCAAGGTTCACACTGAGAATCACGCGCACTCGTTGCGCGAATATGTAACTTGTACAAGTTTCCATACCTTTCTCCACACAAACGTACGATTCCATCCTTGACAAACTTGCACTTTTGCCAATCAACTGACCAAACCTTTGTCCAGGACCACCGCAAGTGACATCAAGTTGCGACGACCAGTAGGAACATACAATACGTTGTCAATGTGGCAAGTCGACCACTCTCCGTTTATCAAAACTTCACAGTCCTCCCTTTTCCAACAGCATTCATTGTTGACTTGTTTCCAACATGAACTTCCATAGGATTGGCAAAAGCTTCGAACATTACAAACCACTCCCGATGAAAAGTATAGTGATCTGTGGCTCCAGAGTCTATCAGCCAAATATCTTGCTCGCATTCGGCGCTCTCAACCTCCATTACAAAAACGGAATTACCATCAGCTCCATGAGAATTGCTCACAGCATCGTTGGAATTGTAATTGTTATTCAATGGCTTCTTGACCTTGGCCTTCTTGCAATCCTTTCTCACGTGTCCTTTTTCACCACAAGTGAAACACTTCGGTACCTTTTTCTTCTTTTTGTCCACTGATTTTTGCTCAGAGACACGCGTTAAATTAGCACCGCCCTTGTGTTTGATATTAGCTGCTGCAAACAACGCCTCCATCTTCTCAAGCTTCACCTTGTGCACGTTGGGACGTGAATCGTCGGCAGTGAGAACTGCAATCAGCTCCGTCAGGGTTTGTTTATCTTCAGGGCGTGCCCACCAAGACTGTCGAAAACTCTCGTAACTGTCCGGCAGAGTGTCCAATAACGCACCATAAGCGCCGAGTCGTCAGGTTTCACGTTCAACTGCTGTAATTTTAGCACGAGTTCCTGGAACTTTGCAATATGACCGACCAAGTCGTCTTCGGGAGACATGCAAAAACCGAAAAATTCCGACTGGATTGCGTGAGCAGCCAACTTCGTTTGTTGCTCAAAGATGGCGTGCAACTTTTGCCACATTCCTCTCACAGGCCACAAGCACTGCCAGCACTTTCGGATCCAGAGTTTTCACCAAAATCTGTGCTGCCGCATGATCATTGTTCCATTTTTGCAGCGACGCCGTGTATGCTGTTTGTTCTGTGGCACCTGCAGTAGCAGCAAGGGCAACCGGCTTGCCTAATTCCCCGATGTACACCTCATACACTCACTCAACGGCTCTTAACAAATTTCTCGCCGAGAACTTCTGCGTGGTCCAATTGTCTTTCTCGGTCAACTTCTCACCTCACCGTAGTTTGATTTTTCTTTCTTTAATTGTTCACGTAGTACTTCCATTCTTTTCCGTTCTCATCGTTGTTTGCTGTGTGCGAGTACATTGTAACCGCCTTTAACACGTATCCTTCTGACACACATATATTAATCACGCATAGTTACTCTATTGTATCACATTACATATATCGTTTGATTAAACGAAAAGAAGTATTAATTATCATAACTTGAGTCTCCTTTATTAATACACAGCGCATCTCACAGAATCATACGAAAACCTCAGAGGCCCTGCTCCAACCTGCCGTACGACGAATTTCGTCCACGCTAATACCTTTGCTTGCGGCGAAGGAAGTCGAGGCGTTACGCGTGGAGTGGGCCGAAAAAATAGAAATATTAATGCCTGCCGCGCCCAACATAGATTTGACCTAACGACCTAACGTTTGGGAGGATATTGGTTTGGGTGGGGGGCGCAGAGAGATAAACAACGCTTCGCAATCCGCCTGTCGAAGATCGTGTGTGAGCTCGAGATATAATTTGACCAAAGAAAAAATATAAAATTCCGGTTTGTCATGAAACGGTCTAAAGGTGATCAGTGGCTGGGATCTACCGATGTCCCTGAAGTTTTCAGCCTAGCAGGGATTTTAATGACTAAAGAGTCCGAGAAAATGATATTAGACAGCTGTATAGACGCCAACGTTTGCATCCGCTGGACCGTCGTAAGGGCCAAGAGTGTTGCTAACTTGCCTGATATCACTTCCAAAGTGAGCCCCTCGTGCGAAAAAAAGAGTTGTTAAAAAGGAAATTACCGGGAGCAGGATCCCAAATAAATTCGTATCGTGGTCTTTGAGATTTCAGGGCCGCAACGCCTCTGAAAAATCTTTTTACTAGTGGGTGAGAACCTACCTCGTCCGGTGAAAGGAGAGAGATCGCCGAGCGATACGTGTTTAGAGTCGAATAAGGGCCAATCTGCGGCAGTAGATGGGCTAAAAATTCCAGGAATAGTGGCACAAAGGGCGAGAAACAATTTGAATTCTTCTGCTAACAAAATTGCCACCAAAGTCGCAGAGGTCTGGCGTATTGAGCGATCGTTGAATTAGAAATGGATGCAAGCGTGGCTTCTAATGCTGCTTCTGGGATCCCCTTGAACAATAAGGCCTGGCGGCTGCCAGAGAAGTCCTTTTCCATGCCTGATGTGTTTCCCTGAAAGGGGACGATAACATCTTAATTTCTGGTTCGAATCTAACTGGTTGCTGGATAGCAAGCTGATTAAAGAGGGGGAACCACGATTGAGCCAGCCACCAGGGGACTACGATGACCCCCTCCGCCCTGTAATAATCTTGCGTAATACCTTCAAAATTAATATAAAAGGTGGAAATGCGTAAAAATAGAAATTACTCCAATCAAGCGTCTACCGCGTACGCTAACGGGTCAAGGAGCCAAGAAACGAAGAGGGGGCACTTTGCATTGATTGACGATGCGAACAAATCAATATTAAAGTGACCAAAACAAGAATCAATTTCGTTGAAGTAAAATTGATTCAAAGACCACTCCGTTTCGATGGATATGACCCGCGAATCTGCATCGGCCTCAATGTTCTGAGCGGAGAGAATATAAGTTGCAAGAAGAAAGATATTCCGGTCAGCGGACCAACACCAAATTTCTTTGACAAGATTTTACAAGTGAAGAAATTTTATAGAGCCCGTTCGGTTAATATACGATAAAGCCGTAGAGTTGTCAACTCTTAATAGAATATCACAATTCTTTAAGTGCTGTTGAAACCGTCGGTTCGCAGCGTACAGAGCGCGTCACCGAGGGTGGTGATTCAAAAGAACATGGAGCCGATCGAGAGCCAAGGGACATCAATGGCGACGATTCGGGACGACGAGGACGAGAATCGGAAGGCGGTAGCAACGCCGACGAGGAGCAGTCCAACGAAGTGTCTGCAAGACGACGCAGAAGCAAAAAAGGAAATACGCGAAGAAAACCGCGAGAAAAAAGCGCGACAAGTTAAAATGTAAAGGCGCGAAACGTTGGGAAAAGAGGCAACACATGCATGATTATATGTTTTTGTTTATTTTATTTTAGTAATTTTATTATTAAATATATGTTTTGTAATCTTAGAAATATATAGACTAGGGACTTAAGATTAAGTATGTTATCAAACACAAAATAGTTCCGCAATGAGTGTAGCGAATAGGCGCATAAGATAAAATAAGGGGAAAAGAAAAGTTTAATTTTATTTTATTTTATTATTTAAAAGTTTATTTTAATAAAGAAATATCGGGTAGCATAAGAAACGGCACCTGAAAGAAAGTTTGGCATTGTATAATCAAACGAAATATAAAAATACAATATGTTACAAAATAAGTACTTACCTGAAGAGACAGATTCGGGGATCCGGTAGCGAGACCTGAAAAAAGAAAATAAATTAAATAAAAATAATATTTCTGACGCGAATACCGTGTAGGGAAAAAGATAAGAATCAAAATGGCGTCACCAAGATGGCGCATACAAAAGTCTAAGATGGCGGACAATATGGAGCCTGACCGAGGTGCAGCGGCGTCTTACGCGAAGAACCGCGATAAAATAATGAAAACCGGATATAGCGATAGGCGATGCGCAATAAGACAAGCGACAATAGCGCGAATAAGATATACGAGCGCGAAACACAGCGTACGGGTTATATCCGAATTTCCACAAAGAATTATGGCGTTCACGTGACTTACGGGCGCGTGAGCTGATAGGACAATTGTCGCCGGGTGGCAACATCCCCACCACGGGAATGGTTCACTTAGACACCGTTCAAATAGACACGGTGCTAAAGGACACAGAGATATTAGACACGATATTTTGCGCACGATTCAATTGGACACGGAAAAGATACACACGAGAAGAAACGCACCGTGTATTTGCACACCGAAAGAAGGACACCGTGCATTTGTGCACGGAAAAGATGCACACGAAAAGATGCGCACCGTGCATTTGCACACCGAAAGAAGGACACCGTGCATTTGCGCACGGAAAAGATGCACACGAAAAGATGCGCACCGTGCATTTGCACACCGAAAGAAGGACACAGAGATGTCCCACGGGAACCAACCGGTTCGGCGGCACCGGGGCACGCGTTGGGACCGTGCCAGGTGACCCCCGTCAATCGGGGTGTCCAGGTCGCAAAGACCGCGACGTAGGGATCCGCCACGAGAACCATCGAGTTCGGCGGCACCGGGGTACATGTAAGTACCGTACCAGGTGACCCCCGTCAACCGGGGTGTCCAGGTCGCGAAGATCACGACACAGAGGTGCGCCACGAGAACCAACGGGTTCTGCGACACCGGGGCACGCGTAGGGACCATGCCAGGCGACCCCCGCACACACATTTTTCAATGGCTGGGGGTAAATAAAAAATTTAACATTTTTGAAAAATGTAAGTACACAGTTGTAAAGAGTATAAAATACTGTAAAACTTTTGTATAAAACATTTTTTCATATTCCTCATATTTTCCAAGATATTCGTAAAAAACGAAAAAAACAATTATCTTCGAGGGGTTGTTTCAACCCCTAAACGTCGAGATACGCCGCTAAAAAAAATATTTTTTCTAATATTTTTTGATGCTCTACAACATATCCAAAGCTCGTTGAAATCGGTGAGGGACACCTGCGACCGTTCCCTTGTTAGTCAAGTCTCTTTTGAGATCAAAGATGGTGGAAAGCCAAAATGGACACCGTAGTAAAATCGGGACCTAGAAAAGAAAAAGAAAGATGATCAGTAGAGTCATTTGATTTTATTTTAGTTTAAACTCTGATTAATAAGAGACTTACCTTAAGAAAGAAACGGGAATCCGGGAACCTGGAGACCTAGAATAAGAAAAAGATATTAGTAAGATATAAAGTCGAAGAATAATGGCGTCGTCAAAGATGGCGGAAAGAAGCCAACGATACATATGGCGATCGAATATGGCTCCCAAGATGGAGTTTAGAATTATCAAATCCGTAAGTCCGAAAAGAAAATGGCGGACAAAATGGCGGTAAACGCGAAAGAGAGGACGCAGCGCGTCTAGCGCGGAGATTCGAGAAAGATACGCAAAAACAACTATATGTATGGTCGATTCGCGGTATGTTAGTATGGAAGAATGAATCGAGTATGCTTGAATAAATGTGAATCAGGTATGCTCGAATGAGTGAGAATGCGGTATGGACGTCACGTGGTAACATCAGGCGTGACGCGATTGGACGAGAGCCTTCGGGTGGCAACATCCCCACCATGGACGAGCCCGGCGAGGTAGCGAGAGCCCGGGACTGATGCAATCGTGTCTGGGCTACGAAAGCGGACGGTCGTTCGGTAGCACCATATTATATCCGGCATCGAGAACATTCGGCGAACAAGGAAAAGTATATCCCGTGTGATATCTAGACGCGTACGTTCGAAAAGACTTTCGGGTGCGTGTGCCTTTATTAAAATATCGCAAATATGAGTCGAACAACGAGCTCGGATAGGCGCGATTCTGCGGATGCGCGTTAAACGTAAACGGCGAGAAATAACGGTCGTTGTGTGTCGTGTCGTGAGTGCGGACGGCAGAGTGAAATTTCGCGAACTGAGTTTCGACGAACATTGTAACGCGAAAGCGTAATGAGTGTACCTATTATATGTACCTATTATATGTGTTTTAATAAAGTTTATTACACGGTAGTGCTGGACAATTATTGTTGCCTTCCTTATTCGGCGACGTACGTCCTCTACGGGGATTCGGGTGTCTGCGTGCAAGAATACTTCGGCGACATCTCTATACATTATTACAAGCAACGGCGTCTGCGAGGAACAGCGCCGGAAAGGAACCTTTTCGTTTGGTGGCTAAAACGAGTGGCAATCGTGAATTCGGAAAGAATTAAATTAATTACGGACAAAGTTCGGTCACAACCTTGAAACCGTCGGTTCGCAGCGTACAGAGCGTGTCACCGAGGGTGGTGATTCAAAAGAACATGGAGCCGATCGAGAGCCAAGGGACATCAAGGGCGACGATTCGGGACGACGAAAACGAGACTCGGAAGGCGGTAGCAGCGCCGACGAGGAGCAAGGGCGACGAGAAGTCCGAAGGGCAGAAAAGGATGCCGGAAGGAAGGACGAGCAGCCCGACGAAGTGTCTGCAAGACGACGCAGAAGCGAAAGAAGAAAACTGCGAGGAAAACCGCGAGGAAAAAGCGCGACAAACTAAAATGTAAAAGCGCGAAGCGTTGTCGGGAAAAGAGGCAACATATGTACGATTATATTTTTTTTTATTTTATTATATATACAGACACGGGATTTTATATTAATTATATTAATTATGTCATTAAACATAAAATAGTTCCGCAATGAGCGTAGCAAGTAAGCGCGTAGGATAAGATATGCGGAAAAGGAAAGTTTATTTTTTTTTATATATATACATAGATATAGATGTTCTATTTTTTTTTATAAAGATATATCGGGTAGCGTAAGAAACGGCACCTGAAAGAAAATTTGGCATTGTATAATCAAATAAAATAAAAGAGTAAAATATGTTACAAAAGAAATACTTACCTGACAGGAAATACATATAAGAGACAGATTCGGGGATCCGGGAGCGATACCTGTAAAAAAGAAAGAAATTAAATAAAAATTATATTCCTGACCGAATACCGTGTCGGGAGAAGATAAGAGTCATGTAATGGCGTCACCAAGATGGCGCCGACGAAAATATAAGATGGCGGCCAAGATGAAGCTCGACCGAGGCGCAGCAGCGTCTTACGCGAAGAACCGCGATAAAAGAATGAAAACCGGATATAATAATAGGCGATGCGTAATAAGGCAAGCGCCAATAGAACGAATAGGATATACGAGCGCGAACAACAGCGTACGGGTTATATCCAAATTACTACAAAGAATCATGGCGGTCACGTGACTTACGGGCTCTTGACCTTATTGGGCAATTGTCGCCGGGTGGCAACATCCCCACCACGAGCGAGAACTGGGGATCGTACGATTGCAATGATCTTACGCAATCGCGCTGGGACAACGAAAGTGAACGAACGCGTGGTACGTCTCTAGACAAAATCGAGTTCGAGAAGTTTCGATATCGTGATACGAGTACTTGTGCGAGTGATTAAAGGGTATGTTCGTAGTGTTAAATACGCGAGTTTGACATCGATCTCGAAAGCGTGATTCCGCGTACGCGCGTAAAAAGATATTAAGACAAGTAACAACCAACGAGGTGCGTTGTACGAAAAGAGACACGGCGTGCTGAATATCCGAGAAAGAACTTCCGGAAAAGTTATGTAACGTGCGTGGCTGATGAGCGCGACATATCATATGTATTGCAAACGAACAATATATACCGTTATACTATATAGCAAAGTGTGTTTGAGTTATTCAGCAACCTACATTCTCCACGAAAGCAGCGGTGTCTGCGTGCGAGAGACATTCGACGGATACGACATCCATTGGTATAAAGAGAGGCGTCTGCGGGGAACGGCGACGTCCGACTATCTTCTCGTTTACGGGTTAAAACGAGTGGCGACTGTGAATAACGTAAGTTATTATTTCAACAATTTCATACGAAGTTCGGTCACAGTGATAAGAACGTGAAATCGCGCATACACGGGGAACGAAACATCACGGACCTGCGGGATTCAAAAAACGCGTATTCCAACGAGAGCGCGCAGGATCCTTACAAATCCAAATCTGTAGCAAAGCTATAAAACTCATTTTGCCAACAAACCGTGCGAAGAGAAATAAGACTGGCGACCGTGACAGGATAAATTATGGTGTTTTCGGCTACGCGAGACGTTCGAGAAATTACGCGAGCGTGAATAAAATCGCGAACGAAAAGCCAATGTCGTGAGCGTCATGCATGAATAATATTAGCGGAAGCGATTCTGGATTATACGACGATAAAGTCGATGATAAAATCAACGGAACAAATATACGTTGTAACAAAGAAAGTTTCGCGAGGTTAGGATGACACGCGGGACGGAAATTGTCGATAAGTGAAATTTCGCGAGGTTAGGGTAACACACGAGATAAGCACGAAGGGTAATACCGAAGCGAAAGTACGTTCGGTAAATTATCGCGAGGTTAGGGTAACACGCGATATAATCTAAAAGCAGTATAACGGGTAACGACGGTAAGTCGATAAAGAAATCTCCGCGAGATAATAGTGAAGCGTGAGATAAATACTAAGGATAATACCGACGTGAAAGTACGTGCGGTAAGTTATCGCGAGGTTAGGGTAACACGCGATACGAAACATCCGAAAATATAGATCCCTACGGGATAATAAACGAACGCATCAGGATGACGATTCGTAGTCCGATAATAACGCGTCAAACGACGATGCGTGGGGACGCGAGTAGCGAAGATCGCGAGCGCGAAGACGCGACGCGTAGCGAAAGCGCGATACGTGACGAAGCCGGGACACGAAATGGCGGCGATCACGAAATAAACGAACACGATATGGCGGCCAATATGGCGGATACCAGTCGTGACGTGGAAGCAATGACGTCCAATATGGCGTCGAACATGGAGGCGGCCAAGACGGCGTCTCAAACTCACGAAAACAATATGGCGACGACCAATATGGCGTCAAGGATGGAAGAATTATGCCGGTTGGTTAGGATACTATTCGAGAGAGTGGTTGAGATTGAGAAGGATAGGCGCGATAGTAGCGAACCGCGATTTAACATGCCGACGATAGGACGCGACACACCGAAAGCGATCGAGGGTGAGATTAATGCGCCAAGAGTCGACAACGGTTACGCGAACGAAGTGATTACTACTCCATTAGGAAATGTTAGACTACCTAGAGGCGGATAGCTTAAGAATCCTTTCGAGGATATAACGTTCAAAGGAAAACAAGACAGACAGAATCCGATAAGATTTATCGAGAGATTCGAGAAAATGGCGGCGTACGAAGGAATTTCCGAGGCCGAACAAATGCACCATTTTGCGCGTGCTATGAAGGGAAGCGCAATCTTATGGTGGGAACTACAGCGACCGACCAACATGGCGGAAGCGAAGAGAATATTCAGAGAGCATTATTGGGAAATACAAGCCCAGATGCAATTCAGAAATAACTTGTATTTCGGGAAATACAAACCGGGAGACATGTCGATGTCCGAATACGCGTTGAATTTAGCGAGACAAGCTAGAACGCTGACACCACCAATGGTGGACGAAGAAATTGTACAGACCGTGAAGGAACACTTCGATGGGGGCGTAGCGAGAGAGCTTCGACCATCCGTCGCGAGAACGGTCGACGATATGATAAGTATGCTCGACACGATCGAGAGTGAGCGGACAACACGAGCGATGAAATCAAACATCCATAAGGCAATAAATGCACCGTCGAAAACATTCGAAGCGGGCGATTCGGCAAAACCGCAGAAGCAAACTAATAAAATAGAGGGAAGTAACAAAATGGCGACGATGGGGCGCGACGCGAAAACAAACGCAAAGGCGTACAAAATGGCGCCGAAGATAATGCCATTTTCACGACAAAGGCCGACCAGTACTGTGGAGATAACAGAGTTGCCGAAGAGTGACGACGTGACGGGAAAGCCAAAGACTACGGTCTATACGCAGAGAGCATACGTACGCGAACCGAACGCGGAGGTCAAATACAAACCACGATACGCGAAACCGGCGAAGGACGCAAGTAACCGGAAGCGAAATGTCGCGGCGATCGAAGCGAGGAATCGGACGAGCGACGATAGCTCGGATAACGAAACGAAGACAAACGCGAACGCGAATAAAAAATATGACGGCGGTACGGAACACGCGCGTCGTATCAACGTAATCGAATATAACGATAAAAACAACGAAAATTCAAAGCCCATGAGTACGCGTAGAGTAGCGACAAGACCCGATAGAGCAATAAAAGTAGCCGGTAAGATTAGCGATCGCAACATGGAAACCAAAGGTGAGTACGTAATGTTGAATACTCGCGATTCAACGAAAGAACGCGGGATAGCCAGGACCAAGATGGCGTATAACAATTCAGCAACGGAAAGACAAGCGATCGTTGACGAGGAAATGAATAAATACGGCGAAAGCAAACGGACACGCATAATGGCGGAAGGCAACATGGAGCGCGATGTAAGACAAGATGGTAGACAACATCGAGTCAAAATGGCGAACAGCCAGAAGAAAGGTCAAGATGGCAGGAAGAACCATGACCGAATCAAAATGGAAACCCAATATAGCGTAAGCAGCCATGATAAAAATAAGAAACAAGATGGCGAAGGAAGCCATTATAGATACAATACATTCCAATATGGCAAGAGAAGCCAGGATAAGATAGAAGTTCACACTCAGGTGGAACAAGATGGCGGAGATGCCAAGAAATCAAAAATGAACGACTACAAATACGCAGGTCAAATCGAAATCAGAAGAAAATCTAAGGCCTACAAAATGCGTGAACAAGCGATAAGACCTGGAGACGCAAAGAAAAGTACCGATGATCGCGAGATGAAAGAAAATGTCGAAGACGCGAAGCGGAATATCCGGGATGCGGAGACGCACAACCGGAAGGTCGACACAAAGACCGATAAACAATCTGCAGCGGAAATGACAACGGTCACGGACAAAGCTAAAGGAATAAAAAGCGCAAGATGGGCACGTAGACAAGAAGCGCGAGACAAAATGGCCGAAACGCAAATACGAAAAGCGCGGAAAATAGCGAATATGTCAAAATTGATAGATCCGGCGTATGAACTACAAAGGATCGAATTATTAGATACGCAAATCGAAATACAAATAGCGGAAGACCAGAATGGCGAGGAGCCAGGTCAAAATTACGAAATAATTAAAATTGAAGATACGAGTGTTAACTCCGAAATGGAGGCTCAAAATGCCGTAAAAGAACCGATAGAAATAGAAAATACGGAAAAAACCAAAATTAAAGAAGAAAAGATGGAGGACAATATGGCGGACGAGAAGCCATGTCCGAAATCGATAAAGAGTCAAGATGGACGTCAAGATGGCGTACCAATAACGAGAAGTAACAAGAAAAATGGCGGATCGAGAAGAACGCCACATCTGAATATCATTCGCATGAAACAGATGATATATGAATTGGACGAAGAATTCGAAAACGAGCACGGCAAAATATCGAGAGATAGGCTATACGCTCCAATGATTGAACTGACGTTCGAAGCTATAAAAACAGACGCGTTGTTCGACACTGGCGCGCAAATATCAGCGATCACAAAGACGCTGTACAATGATCTAGTGGAGTCGGGTGAACAGATGCAAATCATACCGATCCGGAAATTTATACTGAGAGGAGTTTTCTCGGAGAGAGGCTCGGTGATAGCCAACAAAGCGAGACTTACGTTTGAGTACGAAAATAAAAAGTACGAACACGAGTTTAACATAGTGGAAAAGATGGCGTAAAACATGATCCTGGGGATTGACTTCCTTATTAAATACGGGATGAGTATGCAATGCTGTGAAGAGCTCAGAATAACGTTTGAGAAAGATCGCAAGGCAATGAAAAATGACAAGATGGCGCTATGCGCAATAACAATGGCAGAGGCGGTCGAGACGCTGGAGGTCATATTGCATCAGAACCAAGAGATGTTCGAAGAAAACACGATTGGACGTGTGAATCATTACAAGCACGAGATCGAATTGACATCAACGATACCTTTCAAAAGAAAGACGTACCCGATACCTGAGAAACACATGAAGAAGGTTCGGAAGTACATGTGCAAGCTTGAAGAGCAAGGCATAGTGGAGAAAAGCGCAACAGAATATATAAATCCACTCGTAGTGGTGATAAAAAAGTCAGGTGACATACGTTTGTGCTTGGACGCGAGAGAGTTAAACAAACGAATCGCAAATGACCGTGCGCAACCACCTACAATCGAGGAAGTATTCCGGAGAATCGGAAGAAAGAAGTACTATACGACATTGGACATAACTTCTGCATTTTGGCAGATTCCATTAAAGAAAGATTCGAGGAAGTTTACAGGCTTTCTGTTCGACGGGCAAACATACGTGTTCAAGCGTATGCCGTTCGGAATAAAAACGGCAGGGGCATCATTCACGAGGGCAATGCATATGGCGTTGGGTGGCGATTGTCACGAATTCATGACCGTATACTTAGACGACATACTGATCGCTTCTGACAGTCTGGAGGAGCATCTGAAACATATCAAACTAGTATTAGAAAGATTGAATCAAGCAGGGTTCAAATTAAACAGAGAAAAATGCGAGTTCATGAGGGAAGAGATAAAATTCCTCGGACATACGTTCAGCGAGATCAAGGCGGAGATAAACGAAGATACCCGATCCGCGATACAAAATTTCGAAAGGCCGAAGAGCAAAAAGGCCGTACAATCGTTTCTGGGACTCATAAATTGGGACAGACGATTCATAAAGAACCTGTCGAGAATGACGGTACCCCTTAAAAAACTATTAAAAAAGGGAAAGAAATTCACGTGGGAGCGCGAGCAGCAGGAGGCTTTCACAGAGATAAAGAGGGCGTTCGTGGAGGCGCCGAATTTGTTCCTCATACGACCGGGTATGAAATTCGGGATGTATGTGGATACAGCGAAGATGGGGCTCGGAGCGAGACTCTATCAGTATAGCGACGATCAGCCAGACGTAAAATACACGGTGGCATACGCATCGCGTAGTCTGAAAGGGGCAGAGGCAAACTATACGATAACGGAGCTAGAGTGCTTAGCGCTGGTATGAGCGCTTAAGAAATGGCACACGCTTCTGTTAGGGCGCCATGTCCGGGTACACACTGATCACAAAGCTTTGACATTTCTAAGCACATGCGTGCAAAACAACACAAGAATAGCGAGATGGTTCTCGTTCCTGCAAGAATTTGAATTAGAAATAGTTCATATTCCAGGGAAAACTAACGAATTGGCAGATGCACTGTCAAGGCACAATGTCCGTGAATGGACGAACATGAGCGACAAAAAAAGAATCGCCATAATAAGAGACGCGCAAGATGGCGTCGATACTGAAAGTTAAATACCGATTTTGCAGAGAGCGCAAGATGGCGACGAATCATTACAAAAAGCGTTGCGAGAGGAGGCGGACTTCGTTCACGAGAGGGATGGACTCATAAGAATACGCTATCCGGAGAGCGACAAGGTAGGGTTGCCACAGAAGATTGCGTGGAGAATAATAGAAAAGATACATAAAAAATACATAAGTTTTTGATTCATTTCGGGACCGACAAATAATGAATTCACGAAACAATATTTTCACGGAAATAATATAGCTAGGATAGCTAGGGACGTAGTTGCTTCGTGCAAGGTTTGCCAAGCGACGAAATACGCGACGAGAACCACGGTGGGTGTACAATATTACGAGTTACCGGACCAGCCGGGACGAGTAGTATCATTAGACATATTTGGACCTTTGCCAAAAACAGCGCAAGGTTACAAATACATACTAGTAGCGATGGATCAATTTTCCAAATTCGTGAAGTTATATCTTATGAAAGATCAAAAATTAGATACGATAATGCGAATAATGACTGATCAGTATTTCGGGGAAGTGGGGATTCCAGAAACTATACTGCCCGATAATGGCGGACAGTTTATTACGGCGAGATGGCAGGAATTCGCGGAAGAGCACGGATTTCAAACGCGTAAAACATCCGCGTATAATCCACAATCGAACCCGGTAGAAAGAGTCATGCGAGAGATCGGTCGAATAGTGCGTACATACGCGAGCGAAAGGCAATACACGTGGAACCGCGTGATTAGTAGAGCCGAAAATGTCATAAATTACACGGTACATGCGTCGACCGGTTACACGCCGATGGAGCTACAAAATGGCGATCCCAGCCATATCGAAATGTGCGAGGCTTTGCTACCAGAAGTTTACGAAGAGGTGGTATGGCAGGACAAAATCGCACTAGCCAGGGATCAACTCCGGAGGGCAGCCGAAAAAAGAGCGAAGCAAGCGAGCAAACACGGTACCGCGAGAAGGCCGGAGATACGGTGTGGATCAAACTTCATAGGAGATCCGATGCAAGCCGTAGACTAACTAAGAAAATTCACCTGGTGTACGACGGACCGTACCAGGTACTCAGGGAGATTCGACAAAACGCTTATCTGATTGGCGACCTGGAGGGGCAGCCATTGGGGGTATACAACTCACGGCAAATCAAGCCGAACCGCGAAGCGAATCTGCAAGATGGCGGAGCGCAAATGGCGGAAGAAGAAGATGGCGTCGTAGCGGAACAGAGCGAATCAACCGTTTATGAAGATGCCGATATGGAGGACCGACAAGGGGAATCCAGTGAAGAAGAGATCGTGGTAGATACCATGATACAGGAAGAATATGAAGATTACGAGGAAGATGAAGATTCTTACCTCAGTGAAAGAGCGGTCATCAACGTAATGATCGTGGAAAGCGAGACGTTCACAGATGAAATACCGTCCAGTCAGCCAACATACACATGGAGAAATCCAGACCGACTCAAAGCACGGGAGAAAATCCTAGAAATTCAAAAAAGTCAAGAAAATCGAAAAGAAATATATGAAGCTTACCAGAAAGCAGGTGAATCCATGGAAACTGGAGAAGCCGGAAGAAGATCCTGAAGAGTCGCTGAAACAGAAAAAAGTAGGCGAGATTAGTGAAATATACCTGATAGAAGTAGGCAATGACGAATATATGCCGAAAATCAAAGTAAGAAAGATTTCCGAAATGCGTCAATATGGCGGCGCTAAGGAACAAACGGAAAGTCCAAATCTGCGTAATGGCGTAGTGACGGCAAATGGCGAAACCATCGCTAAAGAAGGAAAAGTACGTCAAGAAATACAAAATGGCGGAAATTACAACGAAAAGGCAACACGTCAAGATAATCAAGATGGCGGGCCAACATACTTAAAGGACGAAGAGATCGAAATCAATACCACGGGAAGTGAAGATAGACGAGGAATGAGTGCGCGGTGTAACAATACCGGGAAAAAGTCAAATGACGTACGAGCAACGTCAATATCCATATTGGCACGAACTTCGGTAACGCGTACACGAGTTCCAACAACAATCGTGAAAAGTCTAAGAGTGACGAGTCAAGAAAAAATAAATAAATTCGTCAAGGACGAAGATCAACACGCGAAGATGGAAACAACATCACGCGAAGAAATCCAAAATGGCGAGGAGCTGAAGATAAAAGTCCGTCAAGACTTGTGGAATGGCGGCATAAAGACAAAAGTGCGGGAGATCGAAGAAAAGCCGGACAAGAGTGTAAAATGGCGAGGAGTGCGCGAACGCATAGAAAATGTCGAAAAGAGGCCGGCAAAGACAGAAAAAAACTTTACAAAAGCCGGAACGAGTAGAGACAGTGCGGGAGTGCCGTGAAAACACGATCGAACGTACAAACATTGAAAATCTACGAACAAACCACGTAGAAACGAGTAATGTGAAAAACGGACACATTACGAACAGACTTAACAATGAAAACAAGCCCAGTGATCTAGGGACTACATGCGAATAGGACCAAAAGCGCGGACCATGGAGAAAGCGCGAAAGCAACAGCTGATCAGATCGAGACAACACGTGGACGAGACAACGACACGTGGAACAAGAAAAGTGTAAAGGAATTTGCTATAAATAGTAAAATGGCGAGCCTACGAGAGCGCGAATTAAAGGCGTTAGAGAAAATACAGCAGTATCGAGAAAAACTCGAACGCATTGCGGCAAGAAGACAGAGAGTCGAGAGACTCGAAGAATACGTGAGATCGCTAGAACCGATCGAGGACGACGAATCCGATACAGAGACGGAAGAGGAATCCCAGGAAAGACAAAGGGCGGCATTTGCAGAAATGGCGAGGCTAGAGGTAAATCGAGGAAGAACAATCTTCGAAATAAAGACCGTAGAGATGAAAGAAAGGGACACGGGAAGAAAACTGGCCGAAGTCACAGCAATGTTCGCGATCCGGGAATTATAAGAAGAGGATCATAAAGAAGATCTGGTATACCGGGTGGACATGATATTCGGTAACAATAAAATAAACGCGATAGCGAGTGTCTACAAGAAAGAAGAGGTAGAACAAGCGTCACCAGGGAATCGAATCATATATCCCATTAACACGATACAAAGTAGAAAAGACAACATGGCGGAACCGTCAACCAGCAAGATGGCGGACGAGGAAGAGAACGAGCCAGATACAAACATGGCGTCAAAGAGGCGCGAAAGAAGGTCAAACGACAGTAACAGCGGAGACCGAACGAGCAAGAAAAGAAAAGCGGCGGAGGAATCGTCGAAGAAAACAAAACAGATGATAAGTGAGGAACATAGAAATGACCATATGCATGCGAACGACGTTATCGAGAATCTGAAATCAAAATCAGAAAAAATCTCCGAGTTTGATTTGGCGAGGAGAATGAAACCGTCGGTTTGCAGCGTACAGAGCGTGTCACCGAGGGTGGTGATTCAAAAGAACATGGAGCCGATCGAGAGCCAAGGGACATCAAGGGCGACGATTCAGGACGACGAAAACGAGACTCGGAAGGCGGTAGCAGCGCCGACTTATTTGTATCTTATTTATATCTATATATTATTTATATCTATGTATTATAAATATATATTATTATGGTCCTTATATATATTTTTCACTTTTGTTACTGTTCTTATATAAAAAAAAATAATAAAAATAAAATAAAATAAATGTCAAAATTAACATTTTACAACTTTTTTAGAATTTCATCAAGTTTTCCCAGTAATTTTTCTTTCACTTCCATTCTCTCTTTATGTCTCTTCTGTTTTTCTTTCTCAGCAATGTTTCGGCTTTCTAAAATTGCTTGCGCTATGTCACTTGCCTTACGTTTACTCGCTTTACCTGCAAATATACATATTATTTAGATCTTATCTATAACAATATCTTTTGCTAGAACTTCAATATAAATAGTAGCAAAAACTCTAATTCAATTTACAGTTTGTAAATTATGTGCTGACTTACGAGATACGTTAATTTTTATATCTGAATCTTCATTGCCAGAGGTTTCAGAATAGGTCGATAAAGAGCTTGTACTTGCTTCATCAGATTTTAAAGTTACTAGTCCAGTAAAGGAAATTGTTGATAAAGGCATCATTGACGGTTTTTTTCCAAGAAAACTGTCCATCAACTATACAATTTATAAAATATTATATACTTGTATTAAAATGATCATAATGTACTACTTTATACATACTTTATGTCTTATATTACAAAATATTATTAAACATAGCAAATAATTTTCATATGCTAATAATTAAGGTATTTTCCAACCTCTGTAACTTGAAGAAAAATTATTGCTATCAAATCATTAATAAAAAATTAATAAAGTATTTTAAAATGTAAAGTTTCAACTATAACGTACTATCAATCATTTTCAAAATTTCTTTATTATCCTTCTGTATTTTAGGGAAAAAAATAAAAAGATTCAATGATTTTTTTTATTAAATAGACTTTGAAAGTGGCATAATTGTTAGCACAGTAAAAAATATTCCCTGTCTTTAGAGTAGTGTATGTACATTATATACTTACTTCAAAATATTTCCAAGATCTTTTGTTGTTGCCCGATTTTTTATTATGGTCCTTTACAGATTTGTATGTCCTCTTCATCGTATTTACTCTCGTTGTACATTGCCTACCTGTAACTTGGTAACCCTTACTATTTAATATTTGAGCAATTTGCTTCCATGCCTTTTTCTGGGTAATTTTTCCTGAATTCATATCTTTCTCTCGTTGTCTATATTCTTCAAGTAAAAGTAAAATTGCTTCATGAGACCATCTAAAACCTATAAATAAAAACCTTGTTATACGTTGTGCTAGATTCATAAAATATTAACTCTGATGCAGCGTCTACAATGGCAGTAAGTTGTAAGGTCGTAAGCAAATCGACTAATTACAGTTAAGTTATTTTATTAAAGCTTATTAAAGCTTAACTATAATGCAGCGTCTACAATGGCAGTAACTTGTAAGATCGTAAGCAAATCGACAAATTATAGTTAAGTTTTCTTATTTAAACTTAACTATAATTAGTTGATTTCCTTACGACCTTATAACTTACTGCCATTGTAGACGACCCATAATTGATTCATTTTTTTATGACCTTACAACTTACTGCTATTGTAGACCTGCATTATGTTTTATGATACTAGAACTTGTTCAACATCTCGATAGGAGTAACATAATACAATTATAAATTTGTATAAAACTGCAAGTTGATTGGTTACACATTTTTTATTGAATTCTTGTATTATTTGTATGGATATAATAAGACTTTATAATTTCAAAAAATATTCAAAATTTACCTTCTTCCGTATAACTATCCTTTGAATTCTCCTCTTCAATATTTATAGCTGAAGTATCCATTGTAACAACTGCAAAAATTACTTGTTTGAATATGTAAAACATTATGTTGCCAAGAACAATTGATTAAAATTACAAACCAGGATTTTCATTTTCAGTCGAAGAGCATGCTGTGTTAATTTTGGGCAATGTCAGCACATTTTTAGTTACTAGAAAAGAAAAGACTTTAAAATAAAAGTGAAGTTAATGTATTACATTTCTCGTTTAATATGCGTATTAAATTAAAATAAATTACTTCTTTGCCATACATGAAAACTGTTAAAATAATTTTTATTAAACACTCACCACTCGAAATATTTTGACGTGCATAATTTAAAAGTGCTGATGCAAAAGCCATATCTACATGCAAGTAATAACATTAAAGAAAATGAGAAAAAGAAATAGATGTAAGTAATGAAAGGAGAAAAAGGAGAAATAGAAAAGATATTCAAAGTAAAAAAATATACCACAGTAACTCCCACACAAAGAAGAATATAAAAAATTACTTCAAGATTAAGTACATATTTACAAGTAAATGAAATAGTTATTAAAAAGACTAAAAGTGTAGACTTCTATACACATATACAGAAGTACTTACTGTATATATTTATTTATATATAATTTACTCTTGTATACAGTAGTCTACTGTATGAGTTATACGAGTCACATAAATTTATATGTTATGGATTATGTATACACATAGGGAAACATATATTTATACATTTATTAGGAAAAAATATAAAATAAATATTTTAGAGACGTAATAGTAGAATACTCTTTATTTTGTGTTCAAACATTTCTATCGTATTGTTATAAAAATTATACAAATCCAATTTACATAAACCCGTTATATGGTTATTGTATAATATAATCTATTATGTATAATTACCGTATAAGAAGACGTAAACTAGATAAGTATAATTAGATTTTTCAATTATAATAGAAATATTGAACATAACCTTCAACTTACCGTTTTGTGCTTTAATGGCATCATCGAGACATAATTTAATATTAAATTGTTCTTCGGTTTCTGCATCGTACAAATTAATTTCTGTATAATCCATAGCAATATTAGCAATATATAAATATTATAAATATTATAAAACTTCAATAATATTCGCTCACTTCGCAATATTCAATATTTCGCTTCACTTGCTTCACTATTGCAGTGTTCACAGAGCTCGCAAACGCTATCAACGCTATCGCTACCAATGCACTACCTCGGAAGAAGTAGCATGGGTAGCGCGCGATTATGACGTCAAACACTACCGACAGTGACGTCATCATAGCTTTGGCTAGCGCTACCCAGCGTCTCCGCGAACAGCGGTAGTGCTACATAGCGCTAATAGCGAGCTCCCCGAACGCACCCAAAGAATCATGGCGGTCACGTGACTTACGGGCTCGTGACCTTATTGGGCAATTGTCGCCGGGTGGTAACATCCCCACCACGAGCGAGAACTGGGGATCGTACGATTGCAACGATCTTACGCAATCGCGCTGGGACTACCAGTGAACAAAGTGAACGAACGCGTGGTACGTCTCTAGACAAAATCGAGTTCGAGAAGTTTCGATATCGTGATACGAGTACTTGTGCGAGTGATTAAAGGGTATGTTCGTAGTGTTAAATACGCGAGTTTGACATCGATCTCGAAAGCGTGATTCCGCGTACGCGCGTAAAAAGATATTAAGACAAGTAACAACCAACGAAGTGCGTTGTACGAAAAGAGACACGGCGTGCTGAATATCCGAGAAAGAACTTCCGGAAAAGTTATGTAACGTGCGTGGCTGATGAGCGCGACATATCATATGTATTACAAACGAACAATATATATCGTTATACTATATAGCAAAGTGTGTTTGAGTTATTCAGCAACCTACATTCTCCACGAAAGCAGCGGTGTCTGCGTGCGAGAGACATTCGACGGATCCCATATAACATCGGACATCCTATGAATATACATTTTTTTTCCATAACATGAAAATAATATCTTGTATGTAGAATGTACATACATTATATATATATAATATTAATGTAAATTACAGAATGTAAAATGTATATTCATTGATGTATCTTAAAAGTACATATAGTACAATGTATATCAAATGTAAATTCATGAAATGTACATACCTTATTGTACGTAATATGTATATACATTGCTGTACATTCTACGTACATACATAATGCAATTGTTAAATACGTACAATGCACGTACATAAAATGTATGTACCTTGTTGTACGTAATATGTATATATATTGATGTACATTTTACATATGTACATAATTCAATCATTAACAACATACATTGCACATACATAATATGTACATACTTTAGTATATATAACACGTATATACATTGATGTACATTCTATGCACATGTATAATACAATCTCAAAATATATACATTGTACATTACTATGTACATACCTGCAATCTCTAGTACATACATTGCACTTACATAATTTGTATATACCTTCTTGCACGTAATATATGTATAATTAATGCATTTATACGTTGTAGTGCACTTTACATACATATTGGTAAATTATTGTCCCAAAACCATTTTAATTTCAAAAATACTACCCCCAATGCCGATCTAGTGTGTAGATCGCACGTGTAGCTCGTTTCAGTACATATCGTGATTATTTCTTATGAGAGATGTAGAATTAATAATTCACAATTAAAATATTTTCTTTTTCAACTACGTCATGTATTAAATTAGCAAATAAAGTTTTTTTTTTATCATTGATATGCTGCGTTTGGTTTATTTTGTTAACTAATTACAATTAATATCTTTGTAACGGTTGAAAATTGAAGAATATTTTTATAAAACTGTTTTGTCTATATATTTTGCCCTGAACATGCTCTTTAAATATAGCCGTTTTCTCACCAATTACCCTGTATATGTAACTTATATATTTAATAAATTGTGCAAATCTAAACTATCAACTATCGTGCACGTAAATTGTGTTTTGATTGGTGGTCACGGTTAGCCAATCAGCAAGCGAGCCGCCGATTGCGATTGCGCAGTGCGCTTCTTCTACTCTGCGTAGATATCGCAACGGTTATACTCTTTCGCGCCAAAGTTTCCAGTGTGGTATTGATACATCGTACATACATACATCATATGTTAATATTTTATATAGTTATAATTAGATTTTCATTCTGAAAGTAAGTATCACATATATGTATATATTAACTTCTGATATTCGAGTATCTGTCTATTCTATTGATAACGTAACCTAACTTATTATTAATTTTGACCATGGATAAGTTACAGACAAGTAATAAAAGAAAGTTACATAGAAAGCTTAGAAATAAAATTAATCGATCCTTAGCACTAATTAACAATATTCCTGTGTCATCTTACTATTTTAATAATATTAATGATTCTCATAATATCATTAATAATACTGGAATAATTGCAAATGATAACATTGATAATATTAATAATGCAATATTGCATAAAAACTCATATCATAGTAGTAATGATATAAACGTTAATATGAATATTTCCTGTAACGAGTTATGTATAGACGATTCTTCAAATAATATTGAATATAATAATGCCACAAATAATGCATCGTTAACCTCAAAATTAGCTACATGGGCTATAAAGGAAAATATAACTTTATCGGCATTGAGAAATCTTCTTCCTATAATACGAGAAATACCGGGATGTAACAATGTGCCAAAGGATCCGAGAACGCTTGTTAAAACACCTAGTAAAATAATTGTAATACCTTTAGATTGCGGAATGTATTTTTATTTCGGTATAGAAAAGACGTTAAATTTGTTTTGTAAAAATCATAAAATCTGCGTACAACCAAATGAAGAATTTTTATTAGCTGTTGTTATATTTCTCGTTGTGCCAGAAATATATATTAAGACTATATTTGATAAGATAAGAGTATTTATTTAACAAGAGTAATATCAGACAGCCAGCCAGAAAGTTAATTAAGAAAAATAAGTAAGTATTGATTGACGTTGCTAAGGAACAAAAGAGACAGGGCTCGGTGCTCGGTTCATGTGGCTCGATTCATGTCACTGTCGACGGCAACACCTCCCTCTTTTGAGATCCGAACGTTGGTAATCCTTTAGTTTGGCTGGACTGCGTCTGAGGCGCTGAGATCTAACAGTCTCAGAAAATTCCGGTTCTTGAGACTCGATGATCTCTGGAGCTTGTTGATATCCGAATTCTTGAGCTTGCGGAGATTCCTGAGGAAACTGTTCGTTCTCAGTGTTCTCTTGCACTGTAGCATCCATGGCGTCTTCAACCTCGACCGTCGGTTCCGCTGGAAATTATGGAAGTGGTGAAAATTGCTCAGTGTGTTCCGACGATTCCGCTGAAAACTGTGGTAAATTCTGCCGGGCTACAGGAACATCGAGATCGAAAGTGCCTAAAAGAATTTCAAATGGTAAATGAGGTTCTTTATCAACATGATCAACTTCGTGAGAAGCATGTCGAAATCTAAGTTGATTGACATGAGCTCTAACTAGACGACAACGAGTCTCTACGAGAACGTTGTAAAAAATTCTGCCAACTCTTTCAACGATTTTATCAGGAATCCATGACCATTTGTTGTAAGAGTGAATTTGAACATAAACTTGAGTTCCTGGTTCAAATTCCTTAGCTTTAACTCCATGTCTTTGATTAAATTGAGCTTCTTGTTTGAGCTTGATTGAAGACTTATTGAGTCTGTTTTCCTGCTGAATCGGAGGCTTCAAGAGATCCAACGTAGTCCTTATTGATCTTCCAAGAAAGGCTTCAGCCGGAGAAACTCCGTTCGGAACATTTGGATTGGAAGTGGATCTATAATATTGAAGAAAAATCGGAAGATAATCTGATATTTTTCCTTCCTTTGTTTGAATCTTTGAAAGACCACGTTTGAAAGTGTCAACAAAACGTTCCGCTTGTCCATTTGAACTTGGATGAAATGGAGGACTCCGTAAGTGTGTAATTCCCTGTGAAAGACAATAAGTTTGAAATCTCTCCGACAAAAATTGTGTTCCGTTGTCAGAAACAATCGTTTCCGGAAATCCGAATCTTGCAAAAATTTCTTGAAGAATAAAGATTGTTCGTTCTGAAGTGATCGTTTGCGTTGAAACAATTTCCGGCCATTTTGAATAGGCATCAACGAGAACAAAGAAATATTCTCCATGAAATGGACCTGCAAAATCTACATGGATTCTTTCCCAAGGTCTAGTTGGCTGTGGCCAACTCTGCAATGGAACCTTGACTGAAGATTTTGCATTTAAATTAACAATTCTTGCAAAATTTCACAAATTCCTCAATTTGTTGATCAATTTTTGGCCAATATACATAAGAGCGAGCAATTATTTTCATTCGCTCTATACCAGGATGACCTTTGTGAATTTGTTTCAAGATCTGTTGACGGAATTTATTTGGAATCACAACTCTGTCATTGAATAGAAGACAATCTTGAACCACGAATAAAGAATCACGCCGACGATAGAAAGGCTGAAATTCTTCTTCGACTGAGCCTTGCGGCCAAGATTTTAAGGTAAAATTAATAACCTTCATAAGAATTGAATCTTCTTTTGTAGCCTCTTGAATCTGTTTAAAAGAAATAGGAGTTATTTGAATTGATTCATTAACAATTGCTAATAAATCCGTTTCCAAGTTAACAGAAGTGACCACAAAATCTTCCTCTGGACGTTGTTGCTGACTAATAAGTCGAGACAAGACATCAGCATGACCGAACTCAGAGGTTCTAACATATTCAATTTGAAAGTCATATGAAAATAATTGGAGAGCCCACCTTTGAAGACGATTTGCAGAATATGCTGGAATTCCTTTCTTACTACCGAATATTTGTAGCAAAGGTTTATGATCAGTCTGCAAAGTAAATCTCCTTCCGAAAATCATTTTATGAAATTTCGTTACTGTGAAAATTAATCCAAGTGCTTCTTTTTCAATTTGACTGTACTTGCGTTCTGTTTCCGTTAGACTCCGTGAAGAATGACTGATTGCTTTCACGGTATGATCTGGAAATCTATGAAGAATACAAGCTCCAATTCCTTCGTTAGAAGCATCTGCTGCAACGATAATTTCATATTTCGGATTGTAATGAGTCAGTAATAAATTGGAGGTTAGAATCTTCTTGAATTGTTTGAAAGATTCTTGATATTGATTGGACCAATCCCATTTTGTGTTCTTTTTCAATAAATTGTCTAAAGGACGTCTCAGTATATGCATATTAGGAATAAATCGACCATAATAATTAATTGCTCCAAGAAAAGAACGTAATGTCGAAATATTATGTGGAGAAGGCATATTATTGATTGCTTCAACCTTCTTTGAATCAGGATGTAATCCCTTTCCATCAATTACGTAACCCAAATAATTAATTTGTGTCGTGAAAAAGTTACATTTCTCGATTCGAAGATGAAGACCATAATCTTTAATTCGTTCCAATAAACGAGTTAAATTGAGATTGTGTTCTTAAATTGATGCTCCACCAACGACAATGTCATTTATATAAACAAAAACATTTTCAAGACCTGAAATCATTGAATCCATTATTGCTTGAAATTCCCCCGGAGCTACAGTTACTCCAAATGGTAAACGATTGTATACGAACAAACCACGATGAGTATTAATAGTCAGTAGACGTTTCGATTCGTTTTCGATTTCAATCTGAAGAAATGCATCAGATAAGTCTAACTGGCTAAAATATTTACAGTTTGAAAGTTGGGAGAATATTTCGTCTGGTAAAGGAAGAGGATGTCGATTAGGTTCTAATGCTGCATTTAGACCTGTTGAGAAATCAGCACAAATTCTTATTTTCCCGTTTTTCTTCCGAACTACAACAATTGGTGCAGCCCAATCTGAATATTTGATTGGTGAAATAATTCCATTTTGTTCTAAACGAGATAACTCTTGATCCACGAGCGAAAGAATAGCATAAGCTACTGGTCTCTTTGGTCTGAAAACCGGCTTTGAATCTGGTTTCAAAAATAATCTTACTTTGGTCTTAGTGCATCGACCTAATTCAGAAGAAAAGACTTCTGCGAATCTTTCCCTATAAATTGAGATATTGAATTTCGAAGATGTCGCTAAATCCGTTGAAGATGATTGAGAATCCACCTTCATGCAGAAACTGCTCAATGATTGATTCCAAAGATTGAATGCATTAAGCCAATCTAGACCTAAAATATTCAAGTCAAGATTTGAGGTTACAAAACATTTAAGTTGTTTTGTAATTCCTTGGAAAGATGCGATGCAATCGAATTCTCTTTTGAAGATGATTTCATTGTCGGATGCATCACGAGCAACATGAGAGGTAAGATAACCTTTGGGTTTTCCCAAAATCGACCAATTCTTTTCCGATATAATTGTAATATCAGATCCCGTATCAAGTTGAAGCTTAAGTTTATGATTATTAATAAAAATGTCAACAAATTTTCGTTTATTGCTGGTTGCGATTTGTTTAACTCGAATAATGTTAACATTTTTACTAGAATTATTGCTGTCATTGATTTTAGGTTTAACCTTTTTGCTAGACGCACAATAACCATCTTTGTGACCGACAACATTGCATTTTTGGCACTTATGAGACTTAAAGGTGCAGTCTTTTGAATAATGCAACTGACCGCAAAACCAACAAGGCGTTGAAGGAGTAGAATCTTTATCAGGTAAAGAATTTTTGAATTGTTTCTTACCTTGATGTTGATTCTTAGTATTCTTTTGAAATTTAACCTTGTTTTTGCGTTTTGGATCTGTTTTAACTAGGGCAACGGTGCCTGCTGCTGTTTCTGGCTTTTGATTTTGGATCAACGAAGTATCTTGTTTGAGGTTAATCAAACTTTGACATTCCATTGCAAGATCCTCTATGGTGAGTGTATCTGGCTTTGTTCGAATTTGATTAAGTAGTTTCGTGCGTATTTCAGCATCTGATGGTGAACGTAAACTACATATATAGATTAAGCATTTAAATTGATCCGCTGTAATTGTAGATATTTTGAATTCTTCGCAACGCTTGTTAATCAGAGCTGCATGAGCCAAGAAATCTTGACTGCTTGATTTGGTTGAGTTCATGCAATTGAATCTCTGATGAAACAACGAAATTTTCTTTCCAAACATTTGCGAAAGCTTATCTACTGTTGTAGCAAAATCAAAATCTTTGTACTCTTTGGGCAAAATATAGTCTACATATTGTTTATGCGAAGCAGTGTTTAGTTTTCTTAGAAGCAATCTAACCTTTACAGCGTCATCTAAATCTCTAGCGTCTATTTGAAATAAACCTTGATATCTTACATACCAGGCTTCAAATGTCAAACCATTTTCAGGATCATATGTAAATTCAGTCATTGAATTTGCCAAGGATTCCATCTTAGTGACTTCCTTTTGCTGAGAGTTTTTTGAAGACAACAACAATCCTGAGAAACGATTGAAGAAATCCTGTTGCTGCTGCATGAAGAACTGTTGCTGCTGTTTTTGATCCTGCTGCTGTTGCGCGTAGAATTGCTGCTGTTGTTGTTGCTGCATTGCAAGAGCCTTCAATGCTTCTTGAAAACCTTCCATGATTGTTATTTAATAAATCTTTCAAAGAAGTTTTCCAATATCCTCGTCGCCACTGTTATATTTCTCGTTGTGCCAGAAATATATATTAAGACTATATTTGATAAGATAAGAGTATTTATTTAACAAGAGTAATATCAGACAGCCAGCCAGAAAGTTAATTAAGAAAAATAAGTAAGTATTGATTGACGTTGCTAAGGAACAAAAGAGACAGGGCTCGGTGCTCGGTTCATGTGGCTCGATTCATGTCACTGTCGACGGCAACAGCTGTCAATATCGATGGTTTACCCTTAACCAAAAGTTCTAATAGCTCATTTTGGCCTATTCTATGTTCTGTAAAATCAATAGAAATTCTTATAAAACAAGTGTTTTTAATTGCTTTGTTTCACGGTCCACAAAAACCAAAGTCTGCTAATGATTTCTTAAAAGATTTCGTAAATGAATGTATTTATCTATCGACTAATGGAATATTAATAAATTCTTTTAAACATAAATTTCGACTTTTAATGCTGATTTGTGATTCACCGGCAAAATCATATATTTTATGTATTAAAAATCATACAGGCCATTTTTCATGCACTAAATGTGACCAAGAGGGTGAAATGGTTAATCATGTAATGTGCTTTATTGAAACAGATCGTTTTTGTAAAAGAACTGATAATTCCTTTAGAACTATTGCTCAACCAGAACATCATATTGGTAGAAGTATACTATTAGATATACCAAATTTTAATATGATTGATAATGTACCAATAGATTATATGCATAATCTCTTATTAGGTGGCATGAAAAGACTTCTTTGTCACAAACGATACGGATGGATTTACGGTAAACCACCTCATAAATTACGAGCCCGTGATATTAATACAATTTCAGAATATCTTCTAAATCTAAAACGATATGTTCCTGTTGAGTTTTCTAGAAAAACACGTTCTATACTTGAGTGTAAGAGATATAAAGCAACGGAATTTAGATTTTTTTGCTATATGCTGGTCCCATAGTTTTAAAAAAAAGTACTATCAACCAAAGTCTACAATAATTTTATTACACTAAGTCTTGCAAGTATAATAATGATAAGTCAAGATTATTCGAGATTTGAAAATAATGTATTATATGCTAACAGTTTGATGAAACATTTTATTTGTCAAAGTATTAAAATTTACGGTCCAGACTTTGTGTCACACAATATACATAATTTCTTGCATTTAAGTGATTGTATAAAATTATTTGGCTCACTCGATAATTTTAGCGCTTTTCCCTTTGAAAATCATATGCAGCAATTAAAAAAAAAGGTTCGTAAATCTGCTCTACCTTTACAACAATTTATACATCGTGGGTTAGAGGAAAGTTATATTCAACATGACTTCTCTAATATTACTAATAATGATCCTTCTGTAAAACTATTGATGGAACATTTTAATGGTCCATTGACAAATAATTGCACATTACCACAATACAAAAGAATACAAGCAAATAATTATTGTTTAGATATTACGAAAAGAGCAGATAGATTTGTAGAACTAAAGAATAATATAATTGTCGAAATTAAAAATTTTGCTTTTCGTGAAAATTCTTTCTGTTTACTTGGATGCACTTATACTATGCAAGATGATTTTTATTCAAAACCATGTTTATCATCCTTATTTAATATCCAATATATAAAGAAGGAAAGTAATTTACTTGAAGTATGGAACATTGACTATATTAAAAGAAAATTGGTAGTACTACCTTATAAACACAAACTTGTTTCATTTCCACTTTTACATATGTAAATTATTGCTAATTTTAAACTTATAAAAAATATGTATAATTTTAAAATGTTCAATAATTCTTTTTTTAATATGATAGTATAGATTATTCATTATCAATATACTTATACTTTTTTATTTTTCTTTAAATTTTTACATATAATTTATTCTTTATTATAAATAATTCATAATTAATACATTTGATAAATTTATTTATGATTTAATGTTATTTTATTTTTTATGAAAATCAACGTCCGGATGACAAGATGACCTGGTTTGTTATAAAATTTGACGGCGAAGATACAGTGGAAGCTGTACCAAATACGTGGTACATGAAAAAAACTTTAAAATGTTATTGACCACCTGAGGGAACCCTAAAAAACGTTATAATAGACTTTATAAAGAAGAAACATATTCCTGAAGCAAACTGGGCAGTTTATGAAGCTAGTATTTTAGGCGTTTATGGTAAAATATCAAACATATTTTATATATATATGATATATTTTATATTACATCTATATATTATATATATAAATGGCAATTATATTATAAATTCTTTATTTTTATAAAATATGATTTTATAGACAATTTTAAAATAGCGCAACAGAAAGCTAATAAAGCAAGAGATACTGACAATCTTTCTTCCTACAATGAAGACTTAAAACAAAAATATAAACGTAACAGAAACAAAAATAAGAACAAACGAAACTTTTATAATAAATCTGATAGTGAATACGATTTGTCCTCTGAAGCTTCTATATCTTCATTAGATGATGTAGAATATCCTGATGCTCCAAGTAAACAAATTGATTCATGCAAGAGTAAGTAAAAAATGTAATGTAAGATTACATTAAAAAAATATATATATTTTATATTAAAAATACAGTAAAATATTAAAAAAGTTCTTATATAATAAAAATAATTAACATTGGAAAAAATATATAAACATTAAAAAAGATTTTAAAATTCTATTTGCATTCTCGAATTATAACTTGCTATTTGTAACAGCTGTTAAAGCAACTATTAAGTTTAAAAAGAAAAATATATAATAATATGCAAAAAGTAACATTTAATTAACGATTTTTTCTAGGGATGAGAATGGAAAATAATACTGATAAAGATAAGAATAATCAATTCAGAGCTATTACTGAGCCTTCTACTTCTATTAATAATACTGCTTCTACTCCCGGAACTATTAAAGCAAAAGCTACAGAATTGTTACACGATAAATCTGATTCAACTTTTGGACAACATACTACAAGAAGTATTTCATATATTTGATACTTATACTTACAACTAAATAAATTATTATACTATCATACGTAAAGAAACAGTTTTGAAATTATTTTACAGATTTATAAAAAATATTATAAGTAACTATACAATATGTATTTATAATCAATTATATTTTTTAGATTTTAAAAGAACAGTTTTGAAGGAGCTGCATCTTATGAGTTTGAAAATTGATGATATATCTGAAACTTTAGACGTCGTACTAAAAAATAAAGCAGATGAATTACAGAAAGCATCTGTATACAATAAAGTTCCTGATATTTTGCAATCATTTCCAGTAGATGACAATTCTTTGGCTCAATTAGAAAATTGGTTGAATAGTTCAGAAGAAAATAAAACAATATTAGTAAGAAAAATAAAACTTTGATGTTATTAAATAAAGAATGTAATTTAGTGCCAAAGAATTAACAATATTATGTCATAATTGAGTATTCTATAATATAATTAAAAAATTGAGTATTTTGTAATATAATTAAAATATTTCTTACATTTAACACTTTTTTTATATTATAAAAAATCCTTAAAAATTATACATATGTACTATGTTTAATAAAATGCATATGTTTATACTAATATATTTAATGTATATTACATAACTTAATATATACTATGTTTAATAAAAAATTAATTAATTTTCATTATGTTAGGCTCAAACTTTAAGTCGTATTGGAGGATGTAACGTTAAAGAAGTTGTACGAAGAATAATGTATCGTGTCTTTACAAATGAAGTTGGCATGTCTTTTTCCTGGGAAGGAGCTAAAAAGAAGAAAGCTTTTAAAAATTTAGCTATAGCACCTATTATTTTATGTAAGTTATTAAACAATTTTTATAAAAACATTTTTTTAATATACTATTATATTTCTTTTCAGGATAAGGTTTGCTATGAATTCGTTACAAAGTTTTACTTTTAATGTCTATTAGTTAAAAATAATAAAAAAAGTTTTCTATAGTATCATAAATATTTTTTACACGAAATAGAATTTCGAATCAAACATAACATATTTTCGAACATTATACATATATGTTAATGTTCCGATCCTTTTTATTTATTAGAACATACTTATATAGTTGATATTTAATATTAAATGTGACTTGATCTATAATTTTAATTTCATTTATATATTACAGTTTAGTTAACTTAAAAACTAAATTACGTACAAAATTAATAAAGACAAAGCAATTTAGACATAGCTGTATATATTTATGTATAATGATGTACATATTTATGATTTATATATTTTTAGTAACATATGTTTGAAGTATATTTGTAATATTTTGTATTGTGTGAAAATATTTACAGCAGCTGTCCGACTTAACAAGAACACTCGAGAGTGTACAGATTCAGAAATAATATGTTTCATAAAGGCATGGCTTGTAAGAAGCAAAGATCGTTTTAATAATAATAACAAAGATAAAACTACAGCATCTCTAAGAGATGAAACAGTTCAAGAGGCTACTTATTAACAACGGAAAAGAAATCCAGATGTATAAAATTAACACACGTTATATCAAAGTATTATTACTCTGCAATATGTTTTTTTTTTATTTTTCGTCTCTACATATATTTTATAAATTTGTAACTTGTGCAATTTAAATTTAGTTGTCATGTATTAATTTCCTTTTTTACTTTATATAAAATACAAATTACTTTTTAAGACATATATATTTAATATTATATCTATAATTTTAAATATATGTATATTAATTATAAATTTACTTGTTTTACTTAAAAGCACATGTACAACAAATATTTATTTGAAACACAGATAAACTACATTGTTTTAAATTTACTGCAAATGCATATATGTAAATGTATAGTTTATTTTCTGCAATTATAGTATTCTTCAAAGAATTTTAAGTTCGTTTCTTATTTTGTAGGAATATATCTCTCCCTTTATCGTTCTAATGATTTCATATATATGTATAAGTATATATGTATATGTATATATATATATATATATGTACATATACAGGGTGTCCCAGAATTGTGGAACACATTTTCTTGAGCAGATAGGGCGGACGAAACTGAGTCGAAAAGTCCTTTACCATTTTGCAATTTTCCCAATAGTTAACGAAATATTTATGATTAAAAATCACCGTATTAGCCCAGCCCTCCGCCGAATATAAGCTCGCGGCGAGATACGACCGCCCAGCGTCATTGTTTCCAAGGAGGAGTTGTTTTCTACAATGGCAAAAACCAGGGGGACAGGGGGACGCAACTCAAAACCGCCGCTCGTAAGCATTGCCGCGTGTAGTAAACAATTCCTCGAGTGCCTAGCAACGCTGGGCGGTCGTCTCGCGCCGCGCGCTTATATTCGGCGGAGGGCCGGACTAATACGGTGATTTTTAATCATTAATATCTTGTTAACTATTGCGAAAATTGCAAAATGGTAAAGGACTTTTCGATTCAGTTTCGTCCGCTCTACCTGCTCACGAAAATTTGTTCCACAATTCTGGGACACCCTGTATATATATATATATATGCATATATATATACGTATATATATATATATATATACATATATACTTATACATATATATGAAATCATTAGAACGATAAAGGGAGAGATATATTCCTACAAAATAAGAAACGAACTTAAAATTCTTTGAAGAATACTATAATTGCAGAAAATAAACTATACATTTACATATATGCATTTGCAGTAAATTTAAAACAATGTAGTTTATCTGTGTTTCAAATAAATATTTGTTGTACATGTGCTTTTAAGTACATATATATATATATATATATATATATATATATACGTATGTATTATAACATGCATGTATGTGTTCAAGGAAGGATATACATTGAATATATAAAAATACATATACATAAAATATACATACTATGTATGTAAAATGTATATACAGATTGTATATACATAGATATTTTTATTCATGTACATATGTACATACCATGGACCTTCTATGTACATCATTCCGGGACAATTTGCACATATATATTATATTCTATGTATGTACAATGTATTAAGGCTGTACATACACGGAATATACAATATACATACATGAATGTCCAATGTATGTACTTAGTATATTTTATTGTTTTGTGGGATACGACATCCATTGTATATATATAAAGAGAGGCGTCTGCGGGGAACGGCGACGTCCGACTACCTTCTCATTTACGGGTTAAAACGAGTGGCGACTGTGAATAACGTAAGTTATTATTTCAACAATTTCATACAAAGTTCGGTCACAATCTAACCGGGGGTAGTCTCATTTTCGGCTCGCCTATTTTTACGGTAGAGTGGCATGCTCGATAAATTAATTGATTGAAACGCGAGTACGGTGCGGCAACGCATGACTCGCGTGTGGAAATTGTTGAATATAGAATCGCGTGCGAATTATTCTTGGCTAGAAAAAGTGTAGTATGCGTGGCAATTAAAGATTAATTATTACGAAGAAGATGAACGCGTCGTATGGCAATTTCGCGGGCCGAGCGGAAAACACACGAGGTTGGCAGCATGCAACGCGTGACTTGGGATTAATGTCAGGGCGTTCCTGGCTTCCTCCTTCTCTCCTGGCCTTGCGCGCCTCTCTCAAGGCGTTCTCGATCCGCCCCTTCCAGTCCGCTCGCGCGCCTCCACTAGGGCATTCGAAGCTTCTCCCACTCCGTCATGCCTTGGCACCGTCGACGTTGCGCGCCTCTTTCAAGTCGTTCCTCGTCCCGTAGCCGTCTCCGCTATCCTGAAAAGAGGAAAAATATAAAATTATTAAAATAAATAAAATTATAACAATCGTATATTATGATATTATGAGTTTCATTAAGCTGAGTATCATAATATATGATTGTTATAATTTTATTTATTTTAATAATTTTATATTTTTCCTCTTTTCAGGATAGCGGAGACGGCTGCGGGACGAGGAACGCCCTGAAAGAGGCGCGCAACGTCGACGGTGCCAAGGCATGACGGAGTGGGAGGAGCTTCAAACGCCCTAGCGGAGGCGCGCGAGCGGACTGGAAGGGGCGGATCGAGAACGCCTTGAGAGAGGCGCGCCTGATCAGACGGAGGCGCCAGGAACGCTCTGAAGGAGGCGCGCAAGGCCAGGAGAGAAGGAGGAAGCCAGGAACGCCCTGACAGAAACACGCAAGGCCATTGGAACGAAATCAGATAAGTTGCTATTTAATTATTTTATTTTATATATTTGGATTTAATTATTAGATTGTAAAAGCTTGTGATTCGTTTCAGATTCCATGGATCGTACGAGTCGGATGATTTCGACAGAAAGGGAGACGAAGTAGTTGTAAGAATTTGATAATTCAGTTCACTATTGCAATTCTTTTATTACTTTTCACAATTTTAATGATTCTTTCCCCGTTTCAGAATTATTCGTTATCATCGGAGCAAATCTAGTAAAGAAGAAAGAAAATGGAGAAGATTACAAGATTTTGAACGTCGTGCGGAATTCGTCGTGGGATAATCAACCGATCGAAGATACAAGACTCGAAGTGTGGAGTGCGCGAATTCGCGAATTCATATCGGAAACGTTTCACTGTGATGAAAGGTGGATAATTAACTTACATTGATAGCGTTCGTCCGATTCTCGTGCTATACCGGCGAGACGGTCCGAATATAGGTCCAGGTATTGCATACGAAGCCGTAAGTGCCGGTGTCAAACTATGTTACAGCGATCTTAACTCGTCACGAACTTTACTTGTCGAGCTCGAAATGAAGACTAATCGTTGCGACCTGAGCTCGCTGGCTTTTATACCCGCGTTTGTATCCCTTCCTTTCGCTTTTTGTAATTTTCCGATCACGATTCGTAGTTTTTCTGAATGAATAGAATCATGGGTCCGTATACAATGGTTTCACGAATTCTGGGAGTTGTTTGTCTCACGTTCTTCCGCATTCCGAGGCTCGAAAAAACTCACGAACTTTATTCGTAACTGCGTAGTATTCGTTGAGATAGTTATTTAATTTGCAAATGTTAATTTGAGGTCGCCCCGAAAGAGTTAAAATTGCAATTATAACATATGATTCGTAAAAGTTGAGAATTTATTGTATTTTCAAGAGATATCGTTGTGAAAAGATTCAAGAAAGTGAGAATTTATTCGTTATTAGCATCATTTAATTGATTGTTAATGAAAATTATCGAAATCTTTATTATTTTCAAAATTCTAATTTTTATCAATTTAATTCTGGTTTTTGTAACAAGAAATTGCAAATTTATCAATTGAATCTCTTGAATTTCTCAATTTTGGCTATTTATCAATGTTAATCAATTAATGTGATTGTAATTATGTAATTCGGTGCGATCTCAAACGATTTCATTTGTCAGCGAAGGATATTCTTTGTTAACATTGGCAAAATCAATTAGAGTCTTTTCAGAAATTAATATTAGTAATAATTCGCTTGTTTGCAAGAAAATTTTAGCTTTCACGTCAAAATAAAGATTAATTTATAAAGAAAAATAACAGCGAATCGAAATAAAAGAAAATTAATGAAAGAAAAGTGCTAATGATTATAGAATAATCCTGAAAGGATAAGAAACAAACAAAATAATTGGCGAAAATCGATAAACTAAAAATTAATAGAAAATATTAATGTGAACGAACGTAGATATTGTCGTAACGAATCTTATTTATCTCGCAGAACGAAATATATATATATGTATATATGTATGTATTTTTATATGTACAAATCAAAATGTTAAGAGATACACATATATTTAATTATATTATCTTAATTTCGTAAGTATCAGGACAGTCTTTCTTTTATAACCGTAACAAAAGATAGTCAGTAGATTTAGAGAGCACAAAACGATCACAATTCTTAATAATTAATAATTAATGATGGTCTGTATATCTGGGGTTGGTTGCTAGTAAGATTTTTGTAACAAATGCATAATACCGATCAGAAATGAAATCAAAACGAAAAAGGTTTTTATTCAGAACGAGAAATGTAGAAGAAAACGAAATTATATGTATTATTACTCTTATAATCGTGATAAATTAAATTTCTTTTTATTTTTCTTTTTGTGACATATAACGAAGGCTCATATATGGGAAGATGGATATAATCCGTTTCCAAAATTAAAGATGTATGTTATAATCATTGCCAACGTATGTCCTTGAAAGAAAAAGCTGAATTTATGTTGATAGAAATCGTTAATGTAATCAAAAATATGTTATATTCGTTTTAATCAAATATTGACTCGAATAACAGTTAAATTTTATAATTACTTGATCAGATGTGAATGCAAATGTAATTTCTGTGTTTCTTATAAAATAAATACAATGGATTAACCAAATTTATGCGTAGAAATTATTAAAAACCAAATATTAGTGTGAGTCGTAGAAGGGTTCGTATCAAATTATACTTAGTAGAAAAGTGAAATCTTAATTGGAGGGATTTATAAATGCAATTAGCGTTTTCTTCTCATCTCAGTGCTAAAAGAAAGTGGTTCTGATTCAGAATTAATCGTTATAGTTGTTCGTTCAAAAGTTATAGTCCAGTCTATTTTTGCTTATCGACTAGATTTCGTGCAGTTATTGTCTTTAGTAATGCTACAGTCTGGGTGTTGAATTTCATTATAGAATTGATTCTGTTTTGCAGGAATGAATCTCCAGTTAGTGACCAAATAGAGTTTTGTTAATTACTTGTTACTTTTGAGAGTACAAGGGTGTCTCAAAAATACCAATTTCTGTATAGGTCGATTAATGTTATATAACATTAAATGTGCTTGAATATGACTGTCATGGCAACTCATAGGATAAATTAAATAATCTGTAGTAGAAAAATCAAAGTTCTGCGGAACAAATAACTGAAATAAATTAATTATAACTAAATTAAGGCGCGAAGCGTAATCACAATGATTAATCTTAAGAGACTTATAAATATCTATTGAATCAACAATGTTCAGGTTGGAATCGCGTGATAATACGAAAATGTAAAATAATTGTAACGTTTTATGACTTTTAATGTAAAAATAATAAAGTTAAGTAATTATAACTATGTAAGTGACTTTCAATTATTTATGTAACCGTCTCTTGGCAAAATCTACTTATAGGTTAGGTAAATTTACATACGATATGCGAATAAAGACGGTTTAGCAATTTTTAATTACAAAGTTATAATCACTATCACTGTTTTTATGAATCTTAATTGAATCGCGGCGATGTTCGCGGAGTGTTCTGATTGGCTGCGGCGTGGTGAGATTTCAGTGATTTCGCAATGGCGACTCCCTAGATTGAGCGCGCGCGCGCATTGCCTAGTTGGCAGCGCTGGCTGTCAAAAATTTCGACGCGGCATGTACGCGTGTTTTAATTATTGTGAAGGTGATTAGAACAATTAAATATCGCGTGAAAACACCGGTAATTAGCGACGAATAAGTGGCGCGAGTAGTAATTGTGAGCAACTAATGTACGGTGCAGTGTAGGTTATGTGGAGTGCACAATGCGGCGTGGCAACTTCAAAGTAGAGTCCTAGGGTGCGGTTGAGTTGTCACTACGAATGCTTCGAAACGTTTCGAGTACGGTCAATTAGCCACTTACAAACACTTCAGCAGTTCCAATGACGTCATTGAAACGTCATGAACTTCCCCCTCTATTTCGCTTCCAATGCTACAACTGGAGAGGTAGTATAACTGAAGCGTTTTTTGAATCTTCGCAAAACGCGGGAAATTGCTGTAACAAGTGCGCACAAGTTGCAGGTCGTAAATGTAGTGCAGTGTAGTGACCGTAGCTTGATCAGGCCTAGCTGAATCAAACTATCGTGCTATAAAATTGAAAAAAATTGCCAAAAAATGCCAAATTTAACATTATACGATGAAGATTCAAAAAGTACTTATATTTTACAAGTCTCAGAGGAAGAATTTACGAAAGCTACTAAAGGTAAAATCTATATACCTATATAACTATTTTTGTTGTGTAATTATAAAAAAAGAGGAGAATTCTAATATTTAGATTTCTTTTCCTTTCAGATATGTTATTTGCAACGCGCCTACTAGAAGATAAAATCAGTAAAACTCAGACAGTTAATGATTTAGGTAATAACTTTTGTATATCTTATATTTATCTATCTTATATTTATTGTTACTAAAAATAATTATTATAAATATAATTACTTAATCACAATTTCATAAATGTGGTACGTTACTGATACTGTAGAAATATATTTACAATTAATTAATTATTTGTATATTTACAGAAGCCTCTACGTCTTCCTGTGATAACATAAATGCAACGCGCCTACTAGAAGATAAAATCAGTAAAACTCAGACAGTTAATGATTCAGGTAATAACTTTTGTATATCTTATATTTAGCTATCTTATATTTATTGTTACTAAAAATAATTATTATAAATATAATTACTTAATCACAATTTCATAAATGTGGTACGTTACTGATACTGTAGAAATATATTTACAATTAATTAATTATTTATATATTTACAGAAGCCTCTACGTCTTCCTGTGATAACATAAATGAAAAAGTGCAAGAATCTTCTGATTTTGAAGAAAAAGGTATAATAAATTATTACTATTTAATATTTTAATAAAAATAAAACTACGGAAATAAGTAAACAATAAATATAAAAACATTATTTTGTAGATACCTTTCGTTGGCCTCATGAAGCCATTTTATTACTTATAACGAATTACAAAGAGCATGAAAATAAAGGGAGGATCCCGATAGTGCACGGTGCGATAGCACACATCCCGGTAGCACACAGAAAATTTAACTCATTTCCCGATAGCTCACATCCCGATAGCACACGTCCCGATATCGCACAAGATAAAAAACACATTTTCCCGATAGCGCACAAAGAAAGAAACATGTTATCCCGATAGCACACATCCCCGAATACCCTTTATCCCGATAGCGTACATCCCGATAGCGCACATCCCGATAGCGCAGGTCCCGATAGCGCACGTCCCGATAGCGCACGTCCCGATAGCGCACATCCCGATAGGGACTGAGCCAGGCGATCCCCGTTAACCGGGGTGTCCAGGTCGCAAAGATCGAGACATAGGGATCCGCCACGAGAACCAACGGGCTCGGCAGCACCGGGGCACGCGTAGGGACCATGCTAGGCGATTCCCGTCAACCGGGATGTCCGGGTCGTGAAGATCACATTACAGAGGTGCGCCACGAGAACTAACGGATTCGGCGGCACCGGGGCACGCGAAGGGACCGTATCAGGCGATTCCTGTTAACCGGGGTGTCCAAGTCGCAAAGATCGCGACGTAGAGATCCGCCACGAGAACAACCGGGTTCGGCGGCACCGGGGCACGCGTAGGGACCGTACTAGGCTATTCCCGTTAACCGGGGTGTCCAGGTCGCAAAGATCGCGACGTAGAGATGCGCCACGAGAACCAACGGGTTCGGCGGCACCGAGGCACGCGTAGGGACCGTATCAGACGATTCCTGTTAACCGGGGTGTCCAGGTCGCAAAGATCGCGACGTAGAGATCCGCCACGAGAACAAACGGGTTCGGCGGCACCGGGGCACGCGTAGGGACCGTACCAGGCTATTCCCGTTAACCGGGGTGTCCAGGTCGCAAAAATCGCAACGTAGAGATCCGCCACGAGAACAAACGGGTTCGGCGGCACCGGGGCACGCGTAGGGATCGTACCAGGCTATTCCCGTTAACCGGGGTGTCCAGGTCGCAAAGATCGCGACGTAGAGATCCGCCACGAAAACCAACGGGTTCGGCGGCCCCGAGGCACACGTAGGGACCGTGCCAGGTGACCCCCGTCAACCGGAGTGTCCAGGTCGCGAAGATCACGACACAGAGGTGCGCCACGAGAACCAACGGGTTCTGCGGCACCGGGACACGCGTAGGGACCATGCTAGGCGATCCCCGTCAACCGCACGATTCGACACCGCACTTAATTTTCTTCTGTTTTTCATACAAAACTAAGTCCACGCTGTTCATTTCCACGTTGTTGAATGTGGGGCTCTCTAGTTATGTTATAATTTTTCTGCGGGGATGCAGGGGGAGGGCGAAGCCCTCCCCCTGCACCCCGCCCAAGCGTATTATCCAACCTCACTACTTCCACATAGGTTAACAACTTAAATTTTGCGCGTTTTCCCTACGGCGGATCCCTACGTCGCGATTTTCGCGACCCGGACATCCCAGTTGACGAGAGTCGCCTGGCACGGTCCTTACGCGTGCCCCGGTGCTGCCGAACCCGTTGGTTCTCGTGGCGCACCTCTATGTCGTGATCTTCGCGACCCGGACATTCCGGTTGACGGGGGTCACCTGGTACGGTTCCTACGCGTGCCCCGGTGCTGCCGAACCCGTTGGTTCTCGTGGCGCACCTCTGTGTCGTGATCTTCGCGACCTGGACACCCCGGTTAACGGGGATCACCTGGTACGGTCCCTACGCGTGCCCCGGTGCCGCCGAACCCGTTAGTTCTTGTGGCGCACCTCTGTGTCGTCATCTTCACAACCCAAACATCCCGGTTGACGGGAGTCGCCTGGCACGGTCCTTACGCGTGCCCCGGTGCTGCTGAATCCGTTGGTTCTCGTGGCGCACCTCTGTGTCGTAATCTTCGCGACCCGGACATCCCGGTTGACGGGAATCGCCTAGCATGGTCCTTACGCGTGCCCCGGTGCTGCCGAGCCCGTTGGTTCTCGTGGCGGATTCCTACGTCTCGATCTTTGCGACCTGGACACCCCGGTTAACGGGGGTCGCCTGGCTCGGACTCTATCGGGATGTGCGCTATCGGGACGTGCGCTATCGGGATGTGCGCTATCGGGATGTGTGCTATCGGGACGTATACTATCGGGACGTGCGCTATCGGGATGTGCGCTATCGGGATAAAGGGTATTCGGGAATGTGTGCTATCGGGATAACATGTTTCTTTCTTTGTGCGCTATCGGGAAAATGTGTTTTTATCTTGTGCGATATCGGGACGTGTGCTATCGGGATGTGAGCTATCGGGAAATGAGTTAAATTTTATGTGTGCTACCGGGATGTGTGCTATCGCACCGTGCGCTATCGGAACCCTCTCAAAATAAAATGACATCTGGTACAATAACAGTAAAAAAGTTCTGGAACATGGTTTCTTCTTTATTAATTGATAAAGGTTATAATATTACTGGTACTCAATGTAAGAGTAAGATGGCTGGGTTAAAAAATACATATAAGAGTGTTAAAGATCATAATGCAAAGAGTGGCAATAACACTCGGACATGGCGATTTTTCAACGTAAGTAGATAAAATGTATTTTATGTGAATCTTTTATAATTGAATATTCTTTTATTGACTATTTTTATAATTAAAACTTACAATTGTTTTTTATGTAATAAATATACTTTTTAAATTTTGTACGTGCTTCCAACTTTATTTGTCAATAGTGTCCTAAACTGTATCTTTAATATTACAGGTTATGGATGAAATATTCAATAAGAGACCATGGGTAACTCCACTTTCCACATTAGATTCTGGCAATCCAATTCCAATAATTTCCGAAGAGGATGATGATACAGAAAATAATGTCTCAACTCCAATGAAAACTAAATTGCCTGTCAAACGTAAGTAGTGTGTATGTAATAAATATATTGTATGTACAACTTCCAATTCTATATTGATTATGTATAAAAAAATAATATCGATACTGTTATTATTTAACATATCAATGTTCATTAATGTCAATTTGTAATATTGTAATATATTACTATTACAAGGAAAAGACGTACTGTATTAGAAAAAATGCTTGAAGAAAATACAATTGCACGAAAAAAGATGCATGAAGAAGCAATGGCACGGCAAGATAAAATGCTTGACATTTTAAGTAAAATAATTAAAAAATAATATTGCTTAAATTTATGTTTCATTCTAAAATTTTTATTATATTATTATATATTATATAGAAGAAAAGGAGATTGATTACAGTACATTTACAGTACAAAAGAAGATCTCAATTTTTTTATTACGACTGTTGCTCAGTAGTTATTGATTAAAGTTAAGAGAATTTAACCTGTGATAAAAGTAGGTTAAAATAATTTAAAATAAGATATTTTTATTTTGTTATTAAAAACAGTTTTTTTTATAAAGTACAATATATCTTTACATAAATAAGAGAATATGTGATGTAAGCTATGATTTACAAAATATGTAAGTTATGCAAAATGTTATAAAATTTTCAAGTTTTTTTTTAAGAAGTCTTAAAAATTGGAAAATATATTTTCCAATGTTTCCAATGTTTAAGATTAAATTTAATATTAAAATACTTAAGAAATAAAATATATAAAAAACAAGTATTTTCAATATCTTTTATTTTATTTTATGTGTGTTTTTGTGTTAGTGTATATGTGAATATATGTATATATATATATATATATATATATATATATATATATATATATATACATACCTAAAAAAAGATGCATAAGAAAACAATTGCGCAAGATAAATTGTTTGAGATTTTCAGTAACATACACATGTTAATAAGCATTTATATACATGTAAATATATATATATATATATATATGGGTGTGCGCGTGTGCGTGTGCGTGTGCGTGTGCGTGTGCGTGTGCGTGTGCGTGTGCGTGTGCGTGTGCGTGTGCGTGTGCGTGTGCGTGTGCGTGTGCGTGTGCGTGTGCGTGTGCGTGTGTGTGTGTGTACATAAGGTGTGTACATATAAATATACATTCTTACATATGTGTACAATGTAAAAAAAACTTTGAAAAACAATGTATAAAAATATAAAAAATTATTTTTTTCAAAAAATATACATATATTTATACTATACTATTACATGTTAAAAATGTATACTTTTTTAAACAGTTATAATACATTAATGTTAGTGTATGTTAACATGTATTAGAAAAAATGCTTGAAGAAGATACAATTGCACGAAAAAAGATGCACGAAGAAGCAATTAATGGCACGGCAAGATAAAATGCTTGACATTTTAAGTAAAATAATTAAAAAATAATATATTGTTCAAATTTATGCTTCATTTTAAAACTTTTATTATTATATTATCATAGAACAAAAGGAGATTGATTACAGTACAAAAGATACCTATTTTTTTATTACAACTATTAAAACAGTAGTTACTGATTAACGACAAGAGAAAAATTTTTAAGCTGTTTATATATTTTTTATAGGTAAATTTGCACATATATTATTTCTTTTAGCTATTGCAACATTTCTATCATTATGCTCAATAATTCTATCTCTTTGTAGTTCTGGTTCTTCAACTTCTGTTGCAATGTCTTGCATATCTAATTCATCTTTTTGTAACAAACAAATGTTGTGTAATATGCAACATGCTAATATATGATAAGGTATAAATTCTACATAATTCATTGCCAGAACATGTAAAAGACTTCGCCAACGTCCTTTTAAGAGACCAAATGACCTTTCTATTACCATTCTAGTAGAGGAAAGGCATGAGTTATAGTTTTTTTGACATTGTGTAAGATGGCCATTATCAGAATAAGGAACTAATAAATGTTTATGCAACGCATAAGCAGCATCTCCGATTAGATGTGTATTATTTGGAAATTTCGCTGGATTATTGATATATTCTTGTAGTGACGATAAACGGAAAACACGAGCATCGTGGACAGAACCCACATTTCCCACATAAATATGTGTGAAATATCTCATATGGTCGCAAACAGCCTGCAATTAATGTGAAAACTTATTATTCTTGTTATATAATTCAATTCATTCTATTCATTAAATGTATCAATTCTATTCATTGAATGTATCAATAATTAATTATTGATACATTCAATGAATAGAATACTTAAAATAAGAAAGAATAATATCTTTCAGTTCTATGTAGACATTTCTTTAGTTAAATATAATATATCTAAATATTTGCGCATTATATCTTACAATTACATTTGACAACAATAGTAAATAAAATATATATGTAGAAAGTTCTCTAAATATACATGATTTAACAATAAAGTACAATATTAAATTAATAAATAATAAGTTTTAATTATCAAATGATTAATAACATGTTAATACAATGTGTCAATACAATATTGAATAAAAAAATGCTTAAACTGAAAGACATTATTCATGTCTTTCATTAAATTCAATTCTATTATTAATGAAAAAATTATTGAAACATACCTGCAAATGAATTGAATGACACCTCTTTCGATTAACGTAAGCTTCTGGATTGACTGTAGGTGCAGGAATATTTATATGGGTTCTATCTATAGCCCCAATAGTATTAGGGAAACCACATGTATCAGAAAAGCCACGTATAATATCTTGTATTTTATTTTCTGTGGGCCATACTATAAATCTTGGTGATAACTTGCATAATGCTTTAGTTACACGGCGCACACTATTTATTGCTGTATCTTTAGCTACATCAAATCTATGAATTATTGATCTGAAAAAAAAATTCTGTATTGTTGTATTAAGCAAATATATAATGCAAAAGATGATAATAAGTATAACTTGCTTACCTGTATGAATCAGGAGTTGCAAAACGCCATAAACTTAATAAAAGTTGCTTATCTGGAGCTATCATTTCACTATTACTAGTATTACGGCAAAGTTGTTCTCCAATTTCATTTAAAATAAATTCGAATGTTGAAGGCTTTATTCTTGTCAAAAAATTTAAGGAATAATCAAATATAAATAATTATAAATTTCTAATTTTTAATATAACATGTATAACATAAAAATAATTTACAATATAAAATAAATTATTTATAATAAAACTTTAATAATGATATTACTATATACATACCGAAAATGTGATTTAAAACATTCACTACTGAGTGACGGTACAATATGTTCCACATAATTTTTAATATTAAAAATTCGATTTTTCTTATTTTCATTTTCAGAGGTTATATTTATTATAATCTCCACATCATCGTCCATATCATAATAGAGATAATTAATCTCACACTCAAAATATTTTTGTGCAATACAAATTGCAATAACATTATTATCCATATTTCAAAAATTTTATTTTTAATAATTATTTGATTATGTTATATTATTCGCTGGCTTCTATATTTTTAATTTAAGACACTTCAAAACACTTTAGACCGGTCAATTTGATCTAGGTTGACAACATTGGTAGCACTACTTGACCGTTCCATGGAAACATTGAAAATGAAAACATTCAAAGGATTCAGAAGTGGCGACTCGACCGCACCCCTAGATATCAGAGAGGCGCCAACTTGTTTCCATCTCTTAATTGGTTGGTCGCCATGACAGGCATGTAATCCCCACTCCAGCAATATCTTCCTTTATTTAGAACTCTAGCCTTCACATATAAATAATTTATATCTATGATTTTTTGTTACCACGGTAAGTAGAAATGTTTTTTCTGTGTTATTAAATAATTATAAGTGATTTCACTAACTATTGTAGAATCGTTGTTTATGTTTTAGTAACATATATGCAACCTAACCTCTTCATCCATATATTGAAATTTTATCATAATTAGTTTCAGTTTTATCTTAAATGATGAGGCATTATCTACGGACCTGTTCAGTTAGTAATTGTAAAACAAAAGAAAAACAAGGATTTATATTGTTTCGATTTTCAAAAGACTCAACAAAGCGTGCAAAATGGATTTCAATGGTGAACCGGTCAAATTAGCAACCTCATGCCAATAGTACAATTTGTGAGGTGTACTTCACTATGTTTCTACTGCTGTCAATAAATTAACACTTAAACATTTGCATTGATCAAACTTGTTTTTTTTTTCCAAATGTTCAGATCCATTTTAGCGAAGATCAATGGGAGCAGAAAAGAGTTGATGGTTCAAGAAGAAAGCTCAGCTATTCCATCATTATTATCTTCAGAAAAAAATTCGTCTATATCTCTTACTATTTCTGACATTCTTTATGAGCATAATTATTATTGCCAGTCTAGTTCTTCACGAAGCATCTTTAAGGATATTTCTAATATAAATTTGAATGACATTCCTATCTATCCAGAAACTTCTGTCACCTCTGTCAGTTCAGCGGAAATATCTGCATCGAAAACGCAATCGATATGTTCATCAATTATAGATACTACGGAAGAAGAATCTGTGGAAACTTTAAAGCGACAATTAGAATTAAAAGAAAAAGAATTAGCCGCAATGCAGACAAAATATGTTTTTTTATAAAAAATGGCAAGTCGAGTTTTTAACAATTATAGTAATATAAAAAAACAACATAATACAATGAAAACAAAGCTTAAGAGACTTCGAAATTTTGATCATCACAATAATGGATTATTTACCGGCAGATTGCATCAAGATCAATTAAAAGCTTTATGTTCAAAAAATACAAGAGGAAGAAAGTGGAGCAATTCAACCATTACTGACGGATTAATTTACAAAATGAAATGGGGAACGCAAGATTACTCGGATTTTGTCACGAAATTTCCAATTTTCCCTTCAGTCAGAACACTTCAAAGAGCAGTTGAACACATGAAGTTCGAATCAGGCATTTTGGAAGAAGTATTTGATGTGCTTCCGTATCAAGTTCCACATATAACACTTCAAGAGAGGTACTGCATGATAGCATTGGATGAAATGGCCATTAAGCCTGGAGAGATGTATGACCCATCCAGTAAAAGAATTATTGGCTCATGTACGTTTCCTGAGCACGTCGGTCTGGCAAGGAAAACATTGGTTATTATATTAGCAGGAATCGACATTCGGTGGAAATATGCTGTCGCATATTATTTCACAAACAAGACTGATCCTAAAGCAAAACAAATAGACATGAATATTACAGGAAATGCATTAAAAGATATCATCAATAAGATCATTGTGAAAGCTGAGAACATTGGTCTGAAAGTTGTCTCTGTAACTTCAGACATGGGATCTGACAATTTATCTTTATGGAAGGCTTGGAATATCGGATTCTTGGATCAAAATGGTGAGGTAAGATTCACTATTTGTCATCCAGTACGATCACAAGACAGATTATGCATTATGCCTGATCCTGTGCATTTATTTAAAAACATCCATGTTGGAGAATCAGAAAATAATTTATTTGCCTGAGTCAGTCATACAATCTGAAGGTCTCAGCTATCCTATTGTGGAAGTTAAATACTTAGAAGAACTAATGCATTATGAAAAAATTTGACTTTAAGATCTCCAATAAATTGAAAGCATCTAACCTTCAGACGAAGAATAATCACTTTTCCAAAATGAAAGTTTCCACTGCAAGATCTGTTATTTGTCGAAGAACGGCAATTGGCCTCAATGCCTATGGAAAGATCACAGAAGATTCAAAAATTCTTACTACAGTTTTCTTCATTTTCCTTGTAGATAATTGGTTTACTATTGTCACTAACAGGAGGAAGTTAGCTCTTAGTAAGAAAAATGAGGATGCATACAACAAAGCCATTGAGCATCTTAAATTCATAGCTTATGTATTCCAACATATGAAGATTGGTAAAAAAGGTCATTGGAAGCCAGTTCAAACAGGACTACTTATGGCAACTAATTGTTTACTTTTTCTGCAGAATTATTTTTTAAATGAAATTGGCTTTTTCTATTTGTTACTTGGCCGCTTCACTCAGGATTGTATCGAAAATCTATTTTCTCTTCTACGTTTTAGACAGCCTGTTCCTTATGCTGTCCATTTGAAATAAAATTTAAAAATGATTATCTTGTCGCAGCTGTGCAAAAATAGTAAGAAAAATGTCAACTATAATGATGATGATGACACTGAAATTGAAAAAATTGAGCAAGATTTCCTTGAATTTTCTAAAACTGTAGCAGCCTCACGACAACATCAGAAAGATTTAAATGCATTCTTCGAAGCATGTTCCATTAAAGTTCCACAAGTGACTGACAATCAGATGCATAGCATTGATAAATGGGAATGGCCAATAATATATGATATAGCTGGAGCAGTTGTGCACAGTGTAAAGTGTACAAACATGACAGTTTGTGATAATTGCTTTAACAGTGTTTTCTGGCAGGGTGAAGAGCATCACCCTTTTTCTACTCCCGTTCAAATGAGGAGCTACACAGAGAACGGCCTTCTATATGTGTCAGATGCCTGTTTCAAAGCAATCATAAAGAGTGAAATTACTTTCCGCCATTTGAAGGACATACTTACTGAAGCCAAAGATATGAACATTGTAAACTTTCTAGTAGAAGAACTACAATATGTCTGGAAAGGAACAAACATACCGCTTTGCCATAACATCTCTACCAAAGTCTTGAAAAATTTATTACAATGCGACTGCGAATATACGGATTACAAACAAGAAAAGAACGTACTGAAATGGATAAAAAACTGAAAATAGATGAAGAGAATGTTTATAGTAGTAAGACTGCGGCCAGGTTTGCTATCATTTAAGTTTGTCACTCTTATGTTAATTTATATATAAAATAAAGAATTTATTATGAACATTGTAATTTATTTTAAAATTAAAAGATATATAATTATATATGCAGAAATTTATATTAATATTAAAAAATCATAATACTTGAAAAATAATACAAATTACTATATTACTACAATTATAATGGATGAAAATTATATGAAAAATATACAATTAATTCGTCTACAATTATGTAGTAGAACAAATAAAAAATACTAAGATTTTCTATTAATTTCGTTGTTGTTCAATACTCTCAAGTGTTTGCCAATATACAGGGTGTCAAAAAAGTCCCGGGACAGCTAAATATTTTCTCAGGTAAGATATTTTCGAAAAAGCTCAAAGTCATTCCTAAGGTAACTTTCAACGAGGAATTCAATGGTGACCTTTAATTTGCCCTTGAACTTGATCTTCAAGGTCATTTAAAGGTCACGTCGATTTTTTTAAATAGAAACACCTATTTTTGACCTTGGATTCAGAAAGAGCGGAAAATTTTACGTTTGGATGGGTACTTGCTATTTTTTAAAAATGACTTTTAGAGGTTATTTCAAGGTCAAAACACAAAAAAATATCGAAAATCACCAAAAAACCATTAAAAAAGGAATTTTTGAGAGAACGATTTAATTAGAACTTATTAGCATCTTATTAAAAAGTAAGGTGGGTAATTGCGGTTTTTTTTAATGATCTTCAAAGGTCACTTAAAGTCAAATTACAATCGACACACCTGAATATATCTGTTGGTAAGCCAGATACAAAAATAATGGTGTGGAAAAAAGTCTCAGCTTTTAGAGTTTACAAGTTTGCGTCGAAAATCTTAATTCTATGTCATTTATTTATCACTGCTGCTGAGGACTAAGGAACCGGAACGACTGCAGTAACAATTGCATTTGGACGAATTAACTCGTGATTGAGCGCAGGAGATTTAACATACGTTTACTCATTTTTTTATTCATTGGAAATTTTTACGACCTAAACTAAAAGTTATTTGATTTAATTATTATTTTTCTTTATGAATTTTTCTTTATTTCTTTTCAAACAAGTCGTTAGTCTTTCCAACTAATAATTTTTATTTTATTACTTGCTTATAAATCCCTGTCACTATTCTTCTTTCTTATACGAATTTACGAATGAAAACTAAATTGACGTGCACACAAATTTCGGTTTACGTACTATCTTAATACGTACTATCTAAATAAAAGATCATGGCGTATGTTAAACTTTCGGAGCAAGAGAGGATATCTCTATTGATGATGCGTGGTTGGGGAGATCTTACACTGAAGTTCGGATGCTATTTAATCGCACTTTTCGTAATGAGGACGGGGTAAATCTTGTCTCAAAATCTACAGTCGAAAGGACTGTACGACGCTTTATGAACCACGGGACTATCAAGGATCTTGAGAGAACTGGTCGGCCAAAATCTGTAACAACTGGGGAAAAGCTGATTGAAGTGGCTCAAGCATTTGTTGAAAACCCGCATCTTAGTTTATGTAGAGCCGCTAATCAGCATGACGTTTCTCATGAAACAATACGGGGAATTTTGAAAAGCATTCATTTTCATCCTTATAAGATTCATTTGATACAGGAGCTTAATGAAGACGATCCTGACCGCCGGATCGAGTTTAGTGAAACGATGATGAACAGAATAGATGAAAATTCTCTTTTTTTGTACAATATAGTTTTTTCAGATGAAGCTACTTTCACTTTAAAAGGTGAAGTTAACAGATACAATTGTAGATATTGGTCCGACACAAATCCTGCTTGGATGTTGGAAAGTCACACACAATATCCGCAAAAGGTTAATGTTTGAGCTGGCATCTTAAATGATACAATAATAAGCCCTTTTTTTATCGATGGTAATGTCAATGCCGATACGTATGAACAGTTGTTCAGAAATGAAATTATACCACGAATAAAAGAGATAGTAGGTGAGTAATTATGGTGAGACATGGTTTCAACAGGACGGAACAGCTGCTCATTACGGTAGGAACGTTCGAGCATATTTAGACAATAAGTTTCCTCATAGGTGGATCGGAAGAAGAGGTAAAATAGAGTGGCCTGCTAGATCCCCTGATTTGACGCTGCTCGATTATTTTCTTTGGGGTTACTTAAAAAGTAAAGTATACGCTACTCAACCAGAAAACTTAGATGAACTACGGAATCGGATTATGCAAGAGGCCGCTTCGATTGATAGAGAAATGATTCGTAATGCTGTGTCTCATTTTTACAACCGCGTAGCTTTATGTCAAGAAGTTCAAGGTTTACAATTTGAACATCTGCGCTGAACTTTGAATCTTCTAAGAAAACGTGAGAGGCGAGGGGACTCACGCAAATCAAGCACCCAGAACGTGAGAGGCGAGGGGACTCACGGTAAACAAGCACCCCGAAAAGTGAGAGGCAAGTTATTACTACAGTCAGATGAGTTTCATTGTCCTGAACAACTTTTTTTCCACACCATTATTTTTGTATCTGGCTTACCAACAGATATATTCAGGTGTCGATTGTAATTTGACTTCAAATGACTTTTGAAGGTCATTAAAAAAAACCACAATTATCCACCTTACTTTTTAATGAGAGATGCTAATAAGTTCTAATTAAATCGTTCTCTCAAAAATTCCTTTTTAATGATTTTTTGCTGATTGTCGATATTTTTTTGTATTTTGACCTTGAAACGACCTCTAAAAGTCATTTTTAAAAAACGGCAAGTACCCATCCAAACGTAAAATTTTCCGCTCTTTCTGAATCCAAGGTCAAAAATAGGTGTTTCTATTTAAAAAATTCGACGTAACCTTTAAATGACCTTGAAAGTCAAGTTCAAGGGCAAATTAAAGGTCACCATTAAATTCCTCGTTGAAAGTTACCTTAGGAATGACTTTGAGCTTTTTCGAAAATATCTTACCTGAGAAAATATTTAGCTGTCCCGGGACTTTTTTGACACCCTGTATAGCTCCCGCTTCATCAAATCTATCTCGCTAACCATATTTTTAAAAACGACTAAGTCACTACCATATTGTTCTTGAAGATTATTCAGTTTTTCTTCTACTCTTCTGATCTGGAGTTTGAGATGCTGTATTTCATGCGCCTTAGACAATGGACCAAAATTGAGATTTAAATTGGAGCTCTACAAAAAAATCAAGATTAAATAGCACTAAGCACGGCAGATATTTGTAATTTATTTACAAAAAATGACTTTACTTTACTCATGTTTAGAAATGGAGCAGCAGGATAATAAGTATGATATGGCGAAACTTGCTCGTTTTTCTTGAACAGAAAAAAATTATTGAAGAATGTTAAGCTTGCAAAGAACTTATATAGTTTATATAGCTTTCATACAATTATGTATAAAAATTTATGTAACGTACAGATATATTCAACTGCAATGAAGAATAAATACTTCAGTAGACAACAGTGATAATTATCTTTGTCACGTTGCGACTAACCTCTCTAGTACTCTAGTTACGACGAACTGCAACGAACTCTTTCCTTGTACACTTTTTATGTACACCGCTAAGTGTACTGCACTTAGTGCACGACTGCCTAAGATGGCAAAGTGGGGGTAGAGTTGGCGTCTTTCTGATATCTAGGACTCTACTTCAAAGAAAGGGTTAAATTACACTTGCTTGGTGAAGTGCGGCGACGAGACGACAAGGAGGCGACGGACTTCACAGTTTCATGCAAAAGATCTTAGTGCATGAAATACAGCTAGCAATTCTAAATAATTGATATGGTTTCTCTTATCGTCTGCAGACCAGAAACTATGTGTACGAGCATTGTTACAAACAGCCCCCCAGCCTGATAACGATGCGTCTGAAAAGATTTCGAGTTTGAAACGGCCCAACCTAATTTCATTGCATTGTGATGTATCGGAAAAAATGGCCTTCCACCAAAGATCTTCTTTGATCGAGAGCGGCAAGGTTATTCTAGTTTCAAAATTTCCGTCCGCTGCCACAAAGGTCAAGAACTTTTCTCTTTCCAGGGATTTGGTATGTAAAATTCCGTATTGGACGGCCGGACAAACCGATACTAGAGAGCCAATAATGCTTGCAAAAAAGCGAATCTTACATGAATCTTTACGTAAAATCGTCAGCGTACTCTGAAGGAGTTTGTTCCTTTTCTCAGAAGGAATTAAAATTGCAAAGCGATCTGTGTCGAAATCAAACCCCAAAAATCGGCAAGATTTGGTAGGCACTAACACGCTCTTACGCTTATTAATAACACAGGCCAACAAAATTTTAAGTGCTAAAATTCATGCGCGCTCGGCTAAAAACTTGTTTTCGAGTGTCTCAAGGTCAGGGCACCTAATTTTTTTATATACGGCTTGAAAGGGCAATGTTCAAGCTTTCTTTTCGTCCTAGTTAGAAGGTTCTATTGCACCGCATTATTTTCTTATAGACGTTTAAAAATGGCCAAAATCGCGTTTTTTTACTTTTGACCTTGATTTACTCAAAAACTAGAGCCAATTCAATATTTTCACAACGACAGTTGAATTCTACGGGAAAAAACCTATCGGAATCAACTCTCACTTTTAAGTCAACGTGAAATTAGTGAAATTTTGTTGGCCTGTGTAATAAATCCTAATGAAGTTAAGAGCTCTAAAGTTTTAGAAACGTTGTCCAATGCCCGATTATATGATGAGATAACAAGTAAAAAATCATCCAAATATATTACGGACAAAAAATCTTTTTTGTTTAAGAGATGAGATTACAGGTTTTAAAATCTTTGTAAATATGTACGGGACAGATGCAAGTCCGAAAGGGAGAGCTTTGAATTGAAACAATTGATTCCTAAAACGGAAACGAAGAAATTTTTTATCTTCATGATAGATTGGGAGAAGAAAATACGCGTCCTCTAAGTCGATTGAAGCCAGAAAGTCGCCGGGTGACAAAAGGCGAATGACCGTCTTCCAGTCTTCCATTTTGAAGTGCGGAGCTATGATGAACTCATTGAGTTGCTTCAAATTCAAAATGAATCTCCAGCCTCCAGAGGACTTCCTAATAACAAAATAATTGGATATGAATTGACCTATAACCTCCGACGCCGGCTCGATTGCACTTTTCGAGGAGTCTAATAATCTCGCAATGGCAAATTCTTTCCTTAGTATCCGACAAAAGAATGGTAGGTTCCTTAATTTGGAGAGGCGGGTCCTGAATGAACAGAAGTCTATAACCTGCAATCGCTTGCAAGATTGTAGAATCTGATGTAATTTGTTTCCACCGAGAGAGGAAAAGCCTACCGGCAATCTTTACCTGAGTACTATCTAGCGTCTCCTCGAATGAGACCTCGAGCGGTAAGTTGACCGGCGACTGCTGTTCGATCGTCCGTATGTCCCTGTCCTCGTTGTCGCCGATGATCTCCTGCTCGCGACAGGGACGCGAGCGTTTCCCGCTTTAGTCTGGACTACTGGCGTCGGTTGTTTCATGGGCTGCTGAGAGCTCCCTGCAATAAATAACGGTGTCTTTGCGATGTTTTAGACGACTTTTCCATCGTGGTTGCCTTTTTTAACTCCTCGCCGAACGATGAGCCGAAAAGAAGATCATCAACTTGGATGGTGTTGAGAAAACAGAAAAAAAAGGGAGGACCATTCTCTCGCGGCGACGCGCATACTCTTATGCCATCGATTTCTCAATCGCGATGCGTCTTGTCGCATCATATGGGGATGGCGGCCGAAAGGTCGAGGCTATCACGCTAAAGGGAGTATTTCTCTCCCGCGGCGACGCGTATATTCTTATGCCGTCGACTCTCTCAAATGCGATGCGACTTGTCGCATCGTCTGGGGATGGCGGCCGACGGGTCGAGGCCATCATGCAATTCTTCACGGGCCTGCCTCAAGGCTGTCTGTCTATTCTCTGAAACTTTCTCTTTTCTAGTTGTCGCATACTCTCACCTCCGAGCCTGCCCTTGATTGCTTCCAGATGTTGAGCAGCATATTGCAGAACAATGGGAACAACGTTTTTAGCAGGAATGAAAAGGAAAAGGGGGAAGGATTTACAAGCTGTTTTATTTTCAACTTGCAGCCCGTTCGGGAAAATATTGGACACGATTCGCCACACTTTCTCTCTTTCTTTGTAGCTTTTCTTCAATTCATAGTTCTTTGTAATGCATTTCGAGCCCTTCCACAGTCTCTATAAAATTCGAATCAACTCGACAATATGTAAAGCGTAGCTCCCTTTTTCTTCTTCGAGTCAGTTCTGGTCTGAGGCTTGCCCAATTCAGTTCGTCTCTGTAACTCGTGTAGTACAGTTCGATTCGAATATGCTAAGTCCGTCTTGAACGGTTTTCATACGTGTGCGGATATCTTCCTTGCGTAGAGATCTCAGTAGCGTTGGCTAGCAACTGAGCCGTGCGATATCCCATCCGCAGATATTCAGAACTTTGTTAATTACGATCTTTGTGACACTATCGTGCATATTGCGAATTTTACGATTCTTTGTGACACTATCGTGCATTTGCGAACACTACGATACCTTGTGATATTGTTGGCTGTGAGAAAGATCGAATAAAATATTGATTTTAAGTGTGCAATTCATACGTGGTTTGCTGCCTTCCTGCCAAACTCTGTTCGATCATTCCCGGCGTAATAAACCAGAGTCAGATCTCAGCTTATTTTACAGATGGCTTTAGCAGTGGTTTTAGCGAGCAGGTTGAGAGACGGCTTGATTAGAGCCCGTCTGGAGAGAGACAATCTGTAGATTAAGGGTGCGTTCGGGGAGACGCTATTAACACTACCAACGCAAACGCTATTAGAACTGTTCGTAGAGCCAATAGTGCGATAGTGATAGTGAGTTCTATGAACGACCGTAGTGTTTGCGTTGGTAGCTTTGATAGCGTCTCCCTGAACGTATCCAATAGTATGTAGTTCTCTGTTCCTCAGATTATTATATGTTAACGAGAAAATTTCTCCGGGGCGAAGATTTCTCCGGCTCATTTTGACGAGAAGAAGATCATTTCGCAACCTGGCGGCGAACGTGTTCGGACGTGTTTGAGCGTGTTTCGTCCCGGGAAATATTTTTTGAAGATTGCTGCTGCAATCAACCGCTTTAATTTCCTCGGTTTTAAAAGCATTAATATTTTGTATTATCCACTATTTCTGTAATCCTCTGCCGCCTGTGTCACCTCGTGTGCTCGGGTGGACCCACGCGACTATTATATACGAGAGTGAAAATCACCTACGAGTCTCACCTTTACATATTTGATTCCTTCACCGTTTGTGTTATTTGGCCGTATTGAAGTCTCGCCAGAGATCAGGTGCCAGCCCCATTAAGGGGGAAAGGAAGAAGAAGAAGACGAGGAGAAGATATTTGTAAGTACGTACATCCATATATTTGTTATTTAAACATTGCATCCGTACTGTAGAATCCGTAACACAAAGCTAATGTTAAAATGCATAATTTTTAAAATACAATTTATTATTTTTACAGAATTATTAAAGCGATTAAAATAGTGGACTACATTTTATGCAGCTTTGATAGCGTTTCCCTCAACGTACCCGGTAGTATATACGAGTTCTCTGTTCCTCATCTCACCGCGTCAACGAGAAAATTTCTCCGGCTCATTTTAAGGAGAAGCAATTTGTAAGTACACACATCCATATATTTGTTATTTAAACATTACACGTACTGTTGAATTCGTAAACACAAAACTAATGTTAAAATGCATAATTTTTAAAATACAATTTATTATTTTTACAGAATTATTAAAGCGATTAAAGTAGACGTACAACGCAGTTTCTGCACGAGAAAAAAAGCTCCTCTCGGATGTGTGTCGCTTCCTTGTTGGTGTGTGATACTCAGAGTCTCAAGTCTAAAGAATAAAATGGAACAAGATCGCAAAAAGATTGTTTTAACAGCAGTATCGCTTATTGTGCAAGAATTAGAGTTTTCATCGTCTGAAAGCGATGATGAAGAATTACAATTAATTCGAAGAAATCCAAGAAGAATTGTAACAAGAATCGAAAATTATGTAGAAGAATTAATACCAACTTTGACAAAAAAAGAATTTAAAGCCCATTTCAGGTATGAATTACTAATGTTTAAAATTTCTAAAAGAGAATAAAAAATATATATATGTGTTATGTGTATATAATTTAGGATGTTACCTGAAACTTGCAATTACATTCAGTCTCGTATTGAGCATAGACTACAAAGAATAACAAATAGAACCCCTATGATTTCTCCGCGAACGCAATTCTTGTTGGCTTTATAGAGGATAGCTACCCCAGATTCCTTTCGGTAAGTTATTATAATTTTTTATTATGTCCGGTTGTTATTGACATCTGTGTTTAATAATAAAAATATAAACTGTTACTTTTATTATCATGCTGCATACAGAATTTTCTTTACGTACATATGCAGGGTAAGGGTGCGATTTCACGGTAATATTTGTCGACGTTGTCGGATGCGGTGATTGGCTGTCGACAAATACTCAAGTGGGGAACTTCCGTCGGAGAGTTATCAGATATCTGTCGTAAAGAAGTTAAACTAAACTGACTTCATACTGCACTGGATACATGCGCGCTTTACGGAACGCAAGGAACATTATGGACAAGGAAAATTATGTAAGTATTTATATTTAACTTCGTAAAATTTGAAAATAAAAACTAGAAATAAATTAATTTTATTTTAAATTTTGTTAAGATATATTTAAAATAATTACTTATATACCCATCGAATCTCACCTAACCTAACCTAACTTGAACCAAACTTTAAATGTTTAGTTCTAGTAAGAACTGAAAGTATAATTTTATTTAAGTACGCAGTGAACACAAAGTAACAGTAACGTGACGTTAATGTTATAAATTCCTACTCAACAATATAATTATTATATACAAGACATGTTACTGTAGTTATATTGTTGAGTAAGACATTATAACATTACCGTTATATTACTCTTACTTAGTGTTTATTGGGTAATCTATATGTTTTCAAAGAAATTATTCATTATTTTAATTAATAATTTATTTTGTTTGCCCATGCAGTTGCATCTACGTCTACAAGTCGGTGAGTAAACACATTACTACTTATTATTAACTCATTGCTATATTTTCAAAATATTACTGCATACATCTATAATTTATATTAAGATTTATATGAAATTTATATTTTATTATTAAATATGTTCTGTATTTTTAGCAAGAGATGGATCTATTATAAGTACTTCGGCATCACAGGATGATGATATGTATCCACACTGTAAGTAATTCTGTAAAATATCAAACAAATAATATTATTATATACGTGCAGTACATATGTATAGTTTTTACATTTTAATTTACACTAAAAAATTAATATGTTAAATAATTAATATATTGCGCATTTTTAGCAAGAGATGAATCTATCTTAAGTACTTCAGCATTACAGGGTGATGATATATACCCACAGAGTAAGTAATTTTGTAAAATATCAAACAAATTATAATAATAGTATTATGCAATGTCACCTTACATAATGCTTATTTTTATATTCTTTTTATTTTTAGACGATAATCTTATGGAACCATCAGTTGTGATGCGTTTTAAAGATATTATTAAACATATTGTAGCGTTAAAAGTACAGAGAAGAAGGCTATTTGCGGCAGCAATAATGTTATTTTTTAAGACAAATAGAAAATATAAGAAAAAAAAATATTGGGTATCGGAATTTTTGGAAAAACGAAAAGAAAAAGGTGCTTATTATACAACAATTCCTATATTGTTGGAAAATTACGATTTGTTTACTAATTATTGCCGGTTAAATAAAACGCAATTTGAAGAGTTGTTTGTATTAATTGCACCACAGATTCGAAAAAATGTATTTCTTCGAGAACCAATTTCACCTGAAGAACGTTTATTTGTCACATTGAGGTAAGAGGTTGTTACTAACATGTAAATGAGGAGGCGTTAACAACATGCAAAAATTATGTAAACATGTAACACAATACGTATATATTATTTATTCTGTATGTTGCGTGCCAATGATTGATATACCTTTGTCGGTGTATATTAATATAGAAGAGCGCGATGACCAATCAGTACAGTTCAGAGATCGAGCTTATTGATCGCTATCTACACTGAAAAAGGTATTAATCACTGACACGTGCGAGCGTACGTACGTGTATGCATGCATGCGTGCGTATGAGTGTGGGTGTGCGTACTATATATATTATTTTTATTTTTATTATTGATTATATTATAGATACCTAGCATCTGGAGATTCAATGAAATCATTAAAATATCAATATTATATAGCCCAACCGACAATAAGAAATATAATTGCAGAAACCTGCGAAACTTTATGGACAACTTTAATGCCTATTTTTCTTAAAATATCTTCATATGATGAGTGGAAAAATATTGCAAATGGTTTTGAAATTAAATGCAATTTTCCACATTGCTTGGGTGCTGTGGATGGTAAACATGTAGTTATACAGGTAATTAACATTTTATAAATTTCTTTTATTAGATTTTTATATGTTTATTTAAATTGATAAAGAATTGCTGTTAATGTAAGGAAAACAATTTTAGGCACCACCACACTCAGGTTCCACTTATTACAACTATAAAAATTCACACAGCTTAGTGTTATTGGCTGTCTGCGATAGCAATTATAGATTTATTTTAGTCGACATTGGAGCTGAAGGTCGTCAAAGTGATGGAGGTATATGGTCGAGGTCTGCCATGGGTCAAGCATTTTTGAAAGGAGATATGAATATACCACATCCAGAACAAGTTCTTGAAGGACCTGTTCTTCCATATGTATTAGTAGCTGATGAAGCTTTCCAGCTTACAAATTACACAATGCGACCATTTCCTGGTAAGGCAGGATTAACAAAAGAAAAACAAATTTTTAATTACCGTCTCAGTAGAGCACGTCGTATTGTAGAATGTGCTTTCGGAATACTTGTATCTCAATAGAGAATATACAGACGACTAATTGATACATCAATAGAAACGGCAGAAAATATAATAAAAGCAACCATAGTTTTGCATAATTACCTTCATCAAGATACTAATAATTTATGCAATATTGATTTATTGAATGATATTAATATTAATACACCAGCATTAATAGATCTAAATCATATCGGTAGCAACACAAATACACGAGAAGCATCCAAAATACGCAATATTTTTATGAATTATTTCAATAATGAGGGTGCTGTTCCATGGCAAGAGACTATACTGCAATATTAATAATAAACAAAATTGATGTAAAATAAGTTTATAAGATATTTCGAAAGCATTCTTTTCTGTAATGAACAAATACATGAGTCCACTTCACTATTTAAAATAAAAAATAAATAATAATATATTAGTATTTTAATAGTATTAAGTATATATAAGTCATAATAGATATAAGATATAATAAGATATAATAGTTACGTATAAGTTGTAGTAGTATATTTTTGTAATAATAAATAATATTATATAGTATACATAATATAGTATACAATATATTTGAATTAGAATATTACGAAATAATATATTTCGTAAAAACATAATATAATGTAAATAATATAAAATTCATAATAAATTTTTAATTTGTATTTTACTTTTTCATATATATGAACAATATATATGTACAATATATGTATATATAAATAGAATTTCATTAATTAAATGATCAAACTAACTTTTGATAACTAAAATTTTATTTGCATATTTTGTAAATATTATTACAATAAAGATATAACACAATATACTATATTTGTAAAGTAACAGCCTTTCAATTAATTTATTTTTTTTACATATCGTTGCGCTAACAATGCAAAGGAGAAGTCTATCTTTTATGAAAAATAGAATTACAACAAAAAAAGATATTAAGTATCAGAATTTAAAAAACGAAAAGAAAAGGATGTTAATTATATAATAAATCCTATGTAAATTACAATTTGTTTAGTAATTATTGCCGGTTAAATAAAATTTGAATAGCTGCTCTTATTAATTGCATCACATATTCAAAAAAACATTTCTTCGAGACCAAGTTCATTAGTTTTACTTGAAGAATGTTTATTTGTTACATTGAGGTAAGAAATTGTTACTTTCATAACTTTCTTTGCATTTTAAAAAAGTTAGCTGATTTTTTTACTTTAACACATTTACGAAAACTAAAAAATGACTTATTCATGCATAAGATATAGAAAATAAAAAATAAAATTAATACATATAAAAAATAAATTTCTTTTATAACTAAAACAATTTTTGTTGTAGCTTTGGCAATTTAACAAAAATTTGTTAAAATGTTATATATATAAACTCAAATTATTATAAAAACTGTCAACTTGTATCAAACATTAATAACTTGTAAAGTACGTTTTAACGCTTGTTCTTTAATTCATCTGCTTTCTCTGTTGTTAGTTGCAATAATTTTAAAGCAAACAAAAATCCTTCGTCTAACATATCACGTAATAAATTATCTATCACAGCAGTAATGTGACTTATATTATCTTTTGGAGGCACATTTGCAGATTTTACTTGCACTGTTTCCGGTAAGGAGTTTCTCAAGGTTTCAGTTTCTATTTTGATTGGCTCTCTCATTATCGCTGATAATTTTTCAAATGCGTCATTAGTATTATCACATCTTTTTCGTCGCTTGGGAAAAGAGTTAGGTTCTTCTGATGATCCACATGACGTATCGCAGTTGTATTTATTGATTGGAATGTTTGTAACACCGCTAAAAAATGCAAAACCTAATTAGAAATAGATATAATAGGCAATTTTTGGCGATCGTATATTTTGGTATATGTACCAGGTTGTCGTTGAACAAGTTTACACCAAAAATTTCAAATACAATGTACTAAATATTCATACAGTACAAATGTCAGAAATATATCCAAATATTTTTGGAACGTCTTTAGAATGTATCTCAGACATTTATGTGCCGTGTAAATACTTAATGTATATATCAAATGTTGATGTAAACTAACCCAATGATAACCTGGTACATGTACCAAACGATCGCCAAAAATCGCTTTAACAAATTTTAATCAACACATACATAAACAATATAAACTGAAGGTAGAAACTACAAAAATCTTAATCTTAATTATTAATATTATTATAAACTATGTTGTATTTATAAATTAACCATTTGTGCTTATAAATTAATATTCATTTTTGCGTAAACAATTCCAAATTAAAATTTACTTACGCATAATCTTGTGTATCATATAGAAAACGTAAATGTTCAAACCACTTCCATTTTATTGGTTTGTTTGCAGCCGAACCACTTTTCTTTTTTATTAAATCGTTGCGGATGCGCATATATGAATCTTTTAAATAACGCCACTTTTTACATGCAGCTTCTGGTGTTAAAGCGTCTGTAAAAAAAAGTTTGATATTTTCATGAAAAAAGAATAAAAGCGTATAAACAATTATATAATATAAATATTAAAAATAAAAATATATAACAAAAGATTTATACTATCTCTTTTTTGAAAGAAAATAATATTTTTAGTAGGGTAAGGTAATATTTAAAAAATATTAATATTACTATTTAATTGCTTAGAAATATCTTTCCAATGCATTGCAATAATGTTTCATGATCGCGTTGTAACAGGTAATTTATAATCCCATATTTCTCTCCTTTTCCTCACTTCTGCTATGAGCAATTCTTCAATATCTTCAGAACCCATTATTGATTGTTCTTTAAGATTATCATCTAAAAATCAGAGATTATAAAAATAAGCATTGTGTTAGGTGACATTGCATAATACTAGTATACTACTATTGGAGTAAGAGTGGGGTATATGAAGATGTGGGTAGAAGGAAGTTTGTGGATGTGGGACGAGGGAAGAGAAGGATGGAGGACGAGTGATGGAGGAGAGGTGAGGGAAAGAGAAAGAGAGGAAAGGGTGGAGGGGAAAGAATGGAAAAGGTTTTCGCCTAGGGGAACCTGGCGAGGAGGAGAAGAAAAGGAAGAAGAGAGATAAAAATAAGAGGAAAGGGAAGAGGAAGGAGAGGAGGAAAGAAGAGGAGGAATATAAAATAGGATTCTGGAATGTGGCAGGATTGGAAAACAAAGATAAAAAGTTCTGAGAGAAACTGGGAGAGTGGGATGTGATAATTTTACGTGAAACGTGGATACAGGAGAAAGGGGGAGAGAATAAAGAGAAGAATGCCAAAAGGTTTTGTGTGGGAAGTGCAGGAAGCGGGAAGGAAGAATAAGAAAGGAAGAGCGATAGGAGGAATGGTGACGGGAAGGAAAGAAGGGATGGAGGTGAGAGGAGAGAAAGAGGGAAGGAGGAGGAGAGAGGAGGGAATAATGATGGAAGAAGTGAATCTAGGAGGAAGATGGTGGAGGATAATAGGAGTGTACGTAAACAAGGATATAGATCAGAAGATGGAGAAATTAAGAGAATGGATGGAAAATGAGGAGGAAGGGGTGAGAGTATTAATAGGAGGAGATTTTAATGCGAGAACGGGAAGAGAAGGTGGAAGAGTGGGAGAGAGAAATGAGGAAAAAATGGAGAAGGAGGGAAGAAGGTCGAGAGACAGGAAGATGAATGGGGACGGCAGAAAATTGTGTGGTGTTTTAGAGGAGCTGGGATGGTTGATAATGAACGGAAATATAGAAGGTGATGAAGAGGGAGAGTGGACATACACAGGAGGGAAGAACGAAACGGTCATTGATTATGTATTAGGAAATGAGGAGACAAGAGAAGGAGTGAGAAGGATGAAGGTGGAGGAAAGGATTGACACAGATCCCCAACCGTTAACGGTGTGGATAGAAGGAAGAGAGAGGAGAGATGAAAGGAAAGAATGGAAGAGGAAAAAAGGAGGAAAAGGAGTATGGACGGAGGAGGGAAGGAAAAGATTCGAGGAATATTTTGGGAGGAAAGAAGAGGAAGTGAGAGGAGGAAAAGAGGAATGGAAAAGGCTAAAGGAGAGAGTGGAGGTGGTGATGAGGAGAGTGGAAAAAGAGTTGAAGGGAAAGAAGAAAAAAGGATGGTGGGATGAAGAATGCAGAGAGAAAAAAGGAGAGGTGAAAGAGGAACTAAAAAGATGGAAAAGGCAAGGAGAGGATGGAGAGAAGTATAGAGAAGCGAAGAGAGAATACAGAATAATGTGTGAGAAGAAGAAAAGAGAGGAGGGAGAAAGATGGGAGAGAGAAATGGAAAAAGTGAGAACAGAGAGATAGGTGTGGAAGGTGGTGAGAGGAGGAGAAAGAGAAGGAGGGGAGGAGGAATAGGGCAGGGAATAGAGATGGAAGAATGGGAAAGGTATTTCAAAGAATTGCTGGGAGGTGTGAACTGGAGGATAAGAAGAGAAAGAGAAGTGGTGGAAAGCGAAGAGGCGGAGGAGGAGGAGATAAGCAAGGAAGAAATGGAGAGGGCGATAAGGAAATTGAAGGAAGGAAAGGCGGCCGGGGGAGATGGTATAGGAAATGAAGTGTGGAAGTATGGAGGAAAGGAGATGAGAGAGTGGCTGTGGCAGATATGTAATAGAGTCTGGAAAGGAGAGGGATGGCCAGAGGGATTCAGAAAAGGGATGGGAACAATAGATCAAATCTATGTAATAAACTATTTGATAAACAAGAGGGTGACGGAAGAGAGGAGAAAAATGGTAGCCACGTTCATAGACATGAAGGCGGCGTTTGACTCGGTGGACAGGGGAATACTGATAGAGAGTATGAGAAAAAGAGGAGTGAGGGAAGGGCTGGTAGCAAGATGCAAGGAGATGTTGGAGGAGACAGTGAGCACAGTGAGAGTAGGAGAGAAAGAAGGAGGAAGATTTTGGACAGAGAGGGGATTGAGACAGCGGTGTCCCTTGAGCCCCTGTTTATTCACCCTGCTGATAGCGGACATGGACGAGGCGTTGGAGGAGGAGGGATGAAGAGGAATGAAAGTAAAAGGAAGGAAAATTTATTCACTGGCGTATGCGGATGACGTGGTGGTTCTGGCGGAGGAGGAGAATGGGATGCAGAGAATGTTAAAAGGATTGGAGAGGTATGTGGATAAAAAAGGCCTGGAGGTAAATGTGGAAAAAACGAAGGTGATGAGATGCAGAAGGGGAGGGGGAAGATGGAAAAAGATAGAGTGGAAATGGAAAAGAAAAAAGATAGAAGAAGTGAAGAAATTTAATTATTTAGGATATATGCTGATGGCAAATGGAGGACAGAGAGAACATATAAAAGAAAGAGTGAGGAAGGGAGCGGTGGTGATGAGAGAGGTCTGGGGGATAGGAAAAAGAAGATTTGGAAAAGACTGGGCAAGAAGGATGTGGCTGTTTGACAGGCTGGTGTGGACAGTGATGGGGTACGGAGTAGAGATATGGGGGTGGAAAGAGAGGAAAGAAATGGAGAACGTGCAGAATAGATTCCTAAAATGGATAGCAGGAGTGGGAAGGAGTACGCCAAGCTATCTATTAAGGGAAGAATTTCAAAGAGAGAAACTGAGGGGAAGGGCGGGTTTAAGAGCATGGGGATACGAGAGAAGATGAGAGGGTTCCGATAGCGCACGGTGCGATAGCACACATCCCGGTAGCACACATAAAATTTAACTCATTTCCCGATAGCTCACATCCCGATAGCACACGTCCCGATATCGCACAAGATAAAAAACACATTTTCCCGATAGCGCACAACGAAAGAAACATGTTATCCCGATAGCACACATTCCCGAATACCCTTTATCCCGATAGCGCACATCCCGATAGCGCACGTCCCGATAGCGCACATCGCCCGATAGCGCACGTCCTGATAGCGCACGTCCCGATAGCGCACATCCCGATAGCGCACGTCCCGATAGGGACCGTGCCAGGCGACCCCCGTCAACCGGGATGTCCAGGTTGCAAAGATCGAGACGTAGGGATCCGCCACGAGAACCAACGGGCTCGGCAGCACCAAGGCACGCGTAGGGACCATGCTAGGCGATTCCCGTCAACCGGGATGTCCGGGTCGCGAAGATCACGACACAGAGGTGCGCCACAAGAACCAACAAGTTCGGCAGCACCAGGGCACGCGTATGAACCGTGCCAGGCGATTCCCGTTAATCGGGATGTTCGGGTCGTGAAGATGACGACGTAGGGATCCGCCGTCAAGGAAAACGCGCAAAATTTAAGTTGTAAACCTATGTGGAAGTAGTGAGGTTGGATAATAACGCGTGGGCGGGGTGCAGGGGGAGGGCTTCGCCCTCCCCCTGCATCCCGGCGCAAAAATTATAACATAACTAGAGAGCTCCACATTCAACAACGTGGAAATGAACAGCGTGGACTTAGTTTTGTATGAAAAACAGAAGAAAATTAAGTGCGGAGTCGAATCGTGCGGTTGACGGGAATTGCCTGGCATGGTTTCTACGCGTGCCCCGGTGCTGTAGAACCCGTTGGTTCTCGTGGCGTACCTCTGTGTCGTGATCTTCGCGACCTGGACACCCCGATTAACGGGAATCGCCTGGCACGGTTCATACGCGTGCCCCGATGCGGCCGAACTTGTTGGTTCTCGTGGCGCACCTCTGTATCGTGATCTTCGCGACCTGGACACCCAGGTTGACGGGGGTCACCTGGCACGGTCCCTACGTGTGCCTCGGTGCCGCCGAACCCGTTAGTTCTCGTAGCGGATCTCTACGTCGCAATCTTTGCGACCTGGACACCCCGATTAACGGGAATCGCCTGGCACGGTTCATACGCGTGCCCCGATGCTGCCGAACTTGTTGGTTCTCGTGGCGCATCTCTGTGTCGTGATCTTCGCGACCTGGACATCCCGGTTGACGGGGGTCACCTGGCACGGTTCCTACGCGTGCCCCGGTGCCGCCGAACCCGTTAGTTCTCGTGGCGGATCCATACGTCTCGATCTTTGCGACCTGGACACCCCGGTTAACGGGGGTCGCCTGGCTCAGTCCCTATCGGGACGTGCGCTATCGGGACGTGCGCTATCGGGATGTGCGCTATCGGGATAAAGGGTATTCGGGAATGTGTGCTATCGGGATAACATGTTTCTTTCTTTGTGCGCTATCGGGATGTGCGCTATCGGGATAAAGGGTATTCGGGAATGTGTGCTATCGGGATAACATGTTTCTTTCTTTGTGCGCTATCGGGAAAATGTGTTTTCTATCTTGTGCGATATCGGGACGTGTGCTATCGGGATGTGAGCTATCGGGAAATGAGTTAAATTTTATGTGTGCTACCGGGATGTGTGCTATCGCACCGTGCGCTATCGGGACCCTCCCGAGAAGATTAGGGGAGGGAAAAGGAGGGGAACTGGCCAGGTTATGTTGGGAGGAGTTGAGAGAAAGAGCAAAGGAAGGATCAGCAGTGGGAGAATGGGAGAAGGAGAGGAAAGAATACTATCAGAGGAAAGGATGGAGCTTGAAAGTGATAGAAAAGATGAGAGAAGATGGAGAAATGAGAGGAGAAGAGATAGTAAGGAAGGAGAGGAAGATGCAGGAGAGGGAGAGATGGGAAAAAATAAGGGAGTCTAAATTTAATAAATGGTATGGAAGAATAAAAGGAAAAGGAATACCGGAATACCTAAAAGAGGGATGGAAGGAGGAAAGATGGCAGAGGATAGCAAGGCATAGGTTAGGTGACGGGATGAGAGGAAACAGGTATTGGGAGGGAGGGGAGGAAAGAAAGTGTAGGAGATGTGGTTGGGGGGAGGAAACGTGGGAGCATGTGTGGGAAGAATGTACGAGTTGGGGGCAGAAGAGAGGGTGGCAGGAGGCGGTGGAGGAAGTTCTCGGGAAGAGGGGGGAGGGAGAGGAGTGGATGATAAAGTGGGAAGAGATGAGGGAAGGGAGGGAAGAGGAGGAAGGCAGAAGGATGGGAGATGTGAATGAGGAAGGATTGGAAAGAGAGAAGCATACAACGGAAACGGAGGTCCAAAGGAATGAATGTGAATGTATGGATGGATGTGAGTGTGTGTGTCTCTCTCTCTCGCGGGCGAGCGAATAAATAGATTTAAGTAAATTGTAAGCGGAGCGGAGGTTCGCGTGTACCCCGCAAAGGGAATAAACTATTACATTACATTACAATTATTTATTTTAGTATACTACTATTATAATTTGTTTGATATTTTACAAAATTACTTACTCTGTGGGTATATATCATCATCCTGTAATACTGAAGTACTTAAGATAGATTCAGCTCTTGCTAAAAATGCGCAATACATTAATTATTTAACATATTAATTTTTTAGTGTAAATTAAAATGTAAAAACTATACATATGTATTGCACATATATAATATTACTTGTTTGATATTTTCAGAATTACTTACTCTGTGGATACATGTCATCATCCTGTGATGTTGAAGTACTTAAGATAGATCCATCTCTTGCTAAAAATGCGCAATACATTAATTATTTAACATATTAATTTTTTAGTATAAATTAAAATGTAAAAACTATACATATGTACTGCACGTATATAATAATATTTGTTTGATATTTTACAGAATTACTTACAGTGTGGATACATATCATTATCCTGTGATGCCGAAGTACTTATAATAGATCCATCTCTTGCTAAAAATACAGAACATATTTAATAATAAAATATAAATTTCATATAAATCTTAATATAAATTATAGATGGATGCAGTAATATTTTGAAAATATAGCAATGAGTTAATAATAAGTAGTAATGTGTTTACTCACCGACTTGTAGACGTAGATGCAACTGCATGGGCAAACAAAATAAATTATTAATTAAAATAATGAATAATTTCTTTGAAAACATATAGATTACCCAATAAACACTAAGTAAGAGTAATATAACGGTAATGTTATAATGTCTTACTCAACAATATAACTACAGTAACATGTCTTGTATATAATAATTATATTGTTGAGTAGGAATTTATAACATTAACGTCACGTTACTGTTACTTTGTGTTCACTGCGTACTTAAATAAAATTATACTTTCAGTTCTTACTAGAACTAAACATTTAAAGTTTGGTTCAAGTTAGGTTGTGACCGTACAACGGTTCGCACAGTCGTTAATGTAATGAGTAATGTATTTACCCTCACGGTCGCCACTTGTTTTCACCGCCCCAACAAGAAGGTTGATCGTCGCTGGCACGTTCCTCGCCGTCGACGTTCCCGATAGGGATGAATCTGTATCCCATTGAAGCTCTCGCTCACGCAGATCAACGTCGTCTCGTTCAGGATGTACGTGGCACAATAATTCGAGCAACAACAGTTATTTGAATTTACAACGTAATATATTTCCTTGTATATTACATAAAATGTCGCACTCATAGAGATCTCGATTTATCCCCGAGTCGCGATTAACATTGCTAGCACGCCTCGCACTTACGCTATTCGACGCACTATTCGACACTCGTTCGACGTGTCGCACGTGTTCTCGCGCGTCCGCGGAATCGTCTTTACTGCCCGTTGTTTCGGCTTAATTTTCACGTTTGCACGTCGAATGTTCGCACTCGAACGTTACGCGACGCTCTCGCGATCGAATCACTATGACTTTCGATAGTTCGCGACGTTTCTCGAAATCAAGATGGAAGGCTCGTATCTCACGTCCGTTCCTTTCAGAAGCCCGGGCACGATTCCTTTAGCTCGCGTTCGTACTCGCCACTCCTCTGGGATGCCGCCAACTCCTGTTCGTCTGGCTTTCCCGCCATCTTTACCTTATCCATCTTGACGACCGGCACTCTCGCCGTCCCCAGGTCCTGTATGGATAGAATCGTCGGTTTCAAAGTTAGGTTAGGTGAGATTCGATGGGTATATAAGTAATTATTTTAAATATATCTTAACAAAATTTAAAATAAAATTAATTTATTTCTAGTTTTTATTTTCAAATTTTACGAAGTTAAATATAAATACTGACATAATTTTCCTTGTCCATAATGTTCCTTGCGTTCCGTAAAGCGCGCATGTATCCAGTGCAGTATGAAGTCAGTTTAGTTTAACTTCTTTACGACAGATATCTGATAACTCTCCGACGGAAGTTCCCCACTTGAGTATTTGTCGACAGCCAATCACCGCATCCGACAACGTCGACAAATATTACCGTGAAATCGCACCCTAAAGCACTTAAAATTACTATCTTAAATATCTTTGCTATTTTTAGAGATACGAAAAAATTGTTCTTACAAAAGTTATATGACATTAAGAAGATTATAATACGCTATGCTAAGCAATGATTTTTCTGTGAAAAAGTGAAATTTTATGAGATTTAGTATTTTATATAAAAAAGTGTCAAAATATTTTGTAAACTATTTTTGATTATTAAAATATATAATTTTCGACTGTTTTTGGAAGTGCCTTACCTTGTATATATATCAATGTCAGTGTAACTATGGTCAAATCTTTAATTCAGTGGGTTTTTATGTCTTTATTTCTTTATGTTTAGTTCAATATGCGAACGCTTTAACGTTGGTAGAAGCACCGCGCTATATATTACAAGACGTGTCATAAAGGCACTCGTTGAGCTTGTGCCTGTCATTATTAAGTGGCCTACAGGTGAAAGGATAGACGAAGTGTGGGCAGGATTCGAAAACACGAGTGGTTTTCCGAAAGTTATTGGCGCTATAGATGGCACCCACATAAACATACCAGCTCCAAATAAGTACCCTGAATCGGAAAGGTCACCATTCCATTCAACTTCAAGTATGTTTGATTTTACATTTTTCCATTATATTTTTAATTATATTTTGTAATTATTTATTTGTAATGTTTTTCTTTTTGTTAGGCTATCTGTGATCATAAGTGCCAGTTTATACATTGTTTTGTTGGAAATGTTGGATCCGTACATGATCAGCGAGTATTCCGTCAATCTGAAGTGCAACATTACTTGGGTAATGTTACAAAATTTCCACAAGACAGCCACTTAGTTGGTGATCTGGCTTACAAATTGCACGAAAATTTAATGACACCATACCGAGCCAATGGTCACTTGTCAGAACGACGAAATTATAATTTCTGTCACTCTTCAGCGAGAATTGCCATTGAAAGAGCATTTGGAATATTGAAAGGAAGATTCCGAAGTCTGTTGACTGTACTTGCAATGGAGCGAGTCGATTTAATTCCTGCACACGTTCTTGCTTGTTGCATATTGCACAATATTTGTTTAGAAAGAGATGACGTTCTTGATTTTGAAATAAATAATGTTGAGGCGATTAATGTGGCGGAAAATGCTATAAACGTTCCTGATGCACGTGCTGGTGCTGCCAAAAGAGATTTGCTGTGCGAAACATTGAGAATTAGACATGTGTAGCTGTGCAGTGTTCAGGTAAAAATGCTATATAAAGCATTTCTTTATTAGAAAAATATTTCTATGTGATATCTATTTTTTAAAATATTCTACATAATTATTATTTTTTACAGATGAGTTTATGAAAGAACAATTATAAACATTGCCCTTGTACGGGCAAACGAAACAAATTCACTGTCCATAGAAGAATCGATGTCTGCGTTCGGCATCCCTGTTGTCGCCAACACGTCACTGGGGATTTCGCTAATTCTCTTACCTTGTCTATGTTGTATGCTTTAGTTGAAGAATTTTTTGAACGTGTTAATTGACTGCAAAATAGAAAACTTCTTGAATCTCTAGAAATTTTCTACAACTAATCAACACGCTTGAAAAATTTGTGATACGACAAATGTGATATCATGTTTAAGATAACTTCTAGCTCACGAATAGTTTAATTGCAAAAAAATAAAAATATTACGCATATATATAATTAAGTTACTTATCAAAGTATAGCGATTGTTATTGAGATTAGATTTCAACAGATGGTTTAGTAAACAAATTTGAAGGAAATAAATAAAAACATGTAGTTAATCATAAATACGGTGAATTACAAATTGTGGTATAGAAAAGAACATAATTGTCTCTTTTTGTAAACATTGTTTTATTGGAACTCAAAATGTTCAGATAAGAATTTATAATGTAAGTCTAAATAATACTTTTTTTTAATCAAAGCTAAAATATATGCGAAAAATTGAAAACTGAGAGTTTTAATTAACTTATACAAAAGAACATTCTTTGGTTTGTGTTGTCTTTTTTGCATACATTATCTTATATATTTTAAATCTATAATACTTTCTTCATTTTTCTGTTTCATGCAATTCATATAATTAATATAGTAGCGCTATACAATATTACTGTTATATAATTTGATTATATTTTTTTACGAATAATGACTTGAATGTTTATTTTAAATTATGCTAATGGCAGTATGATAAATATCTGACATGTTGTACATAATATATATGTTTTGTGATAGTATTATTATTGGTCCTTTTTAAGTCATTTTAAAGGTTTCAACTTATTATCTCATAGTAATAGATATACGCTCTATAATATATCACAAATATAAAAGAACAAGTTTTTAAGACTCCTGTTTTCTTATTGTAAACATATTGACTTATGACATTTTAATGTCGTGTGAATTTTTTTCTAATATTATCGAAATTAATTTTCACAAAACGTTGCTACTCACATCCTGTAAGAAACAAGAGTCTTAAATATAAAAAGGTGAACATTATTTGAGATTTTTCAAATAGTAACATTAGTTAACCCTTTGTAATTGTTTGAATTTATCAACATAATGCGTTGCAATAATTTTTCGTTTAATTCTGTGAGCATTCGAATAATCGCGTAAATTATATTTCTGGAATTTCCATTCTAAATTTCTCCAAGTAATAAAAATTCTTTTGATTCATGTTATAGTGATTAAGTGAAATTAAAATATATGATTTTGACTCCTGATTTGTAAAAAATAATTTTGGCTGCAAAAGGTTAACACGTAGAGTTATACGTAATTATTAATATACATATATACATATAATGTATGAAATTATAGTATTTTATATATGTATTTTATATAACATTATTTTATATATGTATATAAAATACATATATATATATATATATATATATATATATATATATATATATATATATATATGTTGCGCGCTGCGGTATTGTTGCCGCCCGGTATACTCCCCGGCCGCGCGAGTCAGTCGACAGGTCGATCGGAGCATCGATCGACCGGGCCATGAAGTTCGCGAGTTTCGACGCGGACATCGAGCAACGGTTGCTGGGGCGCTTGTTGATTGACAAGCCGCCTGTCAGATTTACGCTGGACTCCGTTCGTGGAGGTTGCGTTCCGGTACTTGTAAACGATTCTTTAATAATAAAGTTGGTGTTACTCTTTATTGACGGACTCTTTCCTTTCTTCCGCGCGAGTCGTGTGCGTGTGTGAGTGAGAGAGTGTTCTCTCGCGCGAAGGTGCGAGTTGTAGCGCCGACGCGGCTCGTCGGCGGAGGCGCAACAATATATATATGTATTTTATATAATATTATATATATGTATTTTATATAATATGTAAATTGCTTATTTTACAGTTTGTCGATAAGTTTGTCCAGTTTCTCCAGCAGCTTATGTTTGGCTTCCAGCTTCTCTTTATGTCTTTTCTCTTTCTGTTCGTCAGCAATTTTTCGGGATTCTAAAACTTGTATCATTAGCCTTGCGTTTACCTGTAAATGTACAAAAATATATATCTTTAGTCTTTTGTACTGAAAAGTGTGTTGTGTTTAAGGCTGATATTACATTTGTCGTATGACAACTTTTTTGAGCGTATTAATTGGCTGCAAAATAGAAAAGTTCTTGAGTCTCTAGAAATTTTCTTTTCTACAGTCAGTCAACATGCTTGAAAAATTCGTCGTACAATAAATGTGATACCAGCCTAATGCTAAAATTTAAATTTAAGTATCACCAAAAGTCTGGATTTAAATTACGATTTGCAAAAATGCATATTGACTTACGAGACACACTAATATTCATGTTAGAAGACTTTCCAGGGATATTAAAGTTGTGGGAGGAGCTAGGATTTTCTGCTTTATGCACCAGTGGAAGATAATGTACATAAAGGTTCCATGTACGGTTTGTTTCCCAGAAGACTCTCCATCACCTAAACAATTTATAAAATTTCAAATAAAGTTATGTCTAAATAGGAAAGATGGTTTTACTATTTTTTATATACATGTATACACAGCATTTTACGGATTGAGGGAGGAACTTTTTCAGTGTAGACTAATAAAGCCAATCCGCTTGATCTTTGAACCAAGCATTAGTTGATCATTACGCTCATTTACACTAGTCTACACCGAAAAATGTACCAATCTCTGAAACGTAATGTATGTACATACATTATATACTTACGTCCAAATATTTCCAGTCTCGCCTACCGTTTCCAGATTTTTTATTAAAATCCTTCACAGATTTATATGTGCGTTTCATCGTGTTTACTCGGGTACAGCATTGTCTGCCGGTAACCACGTAGTTTTTCTTATTTAAACTTTGAGCAATTTGTTCCCATATTTTCTTCTGGCTTATTTTTCCAAGATACATATCTTGTTCTCGTTGACGATATTCTTCTAGAAGAAGCAAAATAGCTTCATGATATCATCTAAAATCTGTTTAAAGAAAAAGATTTAATATACTGTGCTATAATTGTGAAATGTTAATAAACGTAATATAATAAAATGTTAATAAATGTAATAATTGTAACCGTATTGTAAGCATATAATTTACTTACGCTCCGAGACTTCTTCATTTGAAACTGTGTCTAAAACTAAAATTGAATCATCTGGAATTGAATCTTGAAATACATCAGGAACTGTATCATCTGGAACTGTATCCTCATCTGGGGATGGAAAAGCACAGGTGTCCGATACTATTACAATTTCTGCAACAAATGAAACGTAATAAAAATTAAAAAATGACCAATGTTCTATTATTTGTTTGACGTACATGTCGAACAATTAAGATGAATTAATTCATTACCCATATGTTCATACTGTTAAAACAATTTTTATTAAGCACTCACCCTCTTCATTTTTTAATTCACGTGCATACTTTATTAATTGTCTTGCAAAAGCCTTATCTATATAGGGATAACAGAGAAATGAGAGAATTAAAGAAATGAGAACAAAGAAAAAAAGAAATGCAAACAATAATAAAGATGACTGAAAGGAAGGAAATGGATAATTACATAAAACAGGTATTACAAATAATAAAAACAGTGTTTTACAGCTTTCAAAATAAAATAGAAGGAATATGACAGGCGGAGAAATAAAGATGGATTCGAGCAAAGTTAAACACACTCAAGCAAAGTTAAACACACTCAACACACTAACCTAACCCAAAACTTAAAACAAAATGTTATTTACCTTTTCCTTCTTTAAAGTTTTTTATTTTACAAATAATAATAATTAGGGCTGCGTTCAAAAATTTCACTCAAGTGAAATTTCTATCCTTCTATTCTTATTTAATTCTCAATAAAAGATACAAAGATAGAAAGATAGAAATTTTACTCGAGTAAAGTTTTTGAACGCCTAAAGTAATAAGTAAAGTAATAAGTAATAAGTAAAAATAAGAAACAATCTCATAAGCCTTTTAACTTACCATTTCGGGCTTTTTGTGCATCCATAGGATTAAGTTGAAGAGTAAAATACTCTTGCGTTTCTGCATCATACATTTTCATTTTTACGTACATTTTTATGCAAAATGTACGTAATATAAATGCATAGATAGCAATTCTCTTAACTTCTTCCTTTTCCTCCTTGGAGCTGGCACCTGATCTCTTACGAGACTCAATACGGCCCAATAGCAAATTTTTATGTCGTTTGCTATTAATTCGCTTCTTCTTCTTCTTCTTCCGTTTAACTAGCACACTACCAGTTCGCGAATCTAACGGTCGGCAACACAAATGGCGGGAATTGATCTGTACATAGATGATGAGTAATCTAGATGCGCCTAAAATTTACTATTGCTACTGTTCATAGAACTTGCAAACGCTAACGCTACTCATACACCACCTGCGAGGCAAGAGCGTTGATAGCGTGAGTTATGACTTAAATTCATATACTTAATTTCATATAGTCAAACGCTACAGACAATGACGTCACGGATGGCGTTGGTAGCGCTGGTAGCGAGCTCCCCGAACGGCGTTAGTGTCGGATAGCGCTAATAGCGAGCTCCCCGAACGTACCCTAAGTCAGCCAAAACTCTAGCTCCCTCGTTGACCTTGGCTATGGCTAGGCGAGCCTCAAAACTTAGCGATTGTTGGATCTTCGGCTTCAAAAGATCCGAGATAGCCTCTCCTAAGGCGCACAAAGCACGTCCTGCTTCGATCCTGGCTTGAAAATCGTCTCTTTTGACGATGGAATTGTTCTTGAGCGTGGATTTCAATTCCGGATTTAACTTCGGAGCTCTGAGAAAGGCCCTCGCTTCTGAGGGCATGTACTTTTTGAGCAGCGAATCTCTCAGCTCCGGGGCGAGTCCTTCGGGAGTCGTACTACGTCAAATCTGAGATACAAGTTCGTTCCAGGGCAGTATTTCTGCTTCCTGGAGATCCAGCCCGAACAGTTCCCTCGTAAGGGTATCCTCAATCGGAACCGCAGGCTCAACTACTCGCACCGACCTCGCTGTTAGCGAATCGGGAGGAGCAACGCCTACCTTCGGAGAAGCGGTTAGAGACGCTGGAAAGGCAAAGGAAACAGTCTTAAATTCATACCCAACGGCTGTGTCGAGCTCCTCGCCTGTATTCTGCAAATACAGGTCCGGTAAGTCCATACACACCTGAAGGCTAAGGCACTGTCGTCCAGAGCTGCATGCATCGTCGGGGATTTCTCACCAGAAACTGGGTCTGCCGGCAGCAGGTCCACCTCCTCGACAGTATCACCCGCTACCGGGTCGATCTGTCCCTCCTGATCAAAACTCTGCACCAGAAAAGAGGCGACGGACGGCGAAGGGGAGAGAGCCCGAGATACCCTAACCTCGCTTTGCGAAACCATCTTATTAACTGTGTCCATAAACCGCGTTAACTTCTCCCCTATGTCTGCCCATCTATCGTCCGACGATCTCCTCTTCTTCCTCGATGACCTGTGCGATGACTTACCCATAGCGAAAGTTCGATATTATAAAATTTATGGAGATAAAAGCGCTAGCCTGCTGTGAACTTTTGCAACAGAAATACAATGAAGAACCGGAAGCGCGCACGCGTAGCGGAGACCGGCAGGGCGCGCGATTTTCTCTTCTTTAAATTAGCCTATTGTGAAGAGCGCAAGGAATGCGACTACATATATCCATCCGGACGAGACTGGCATAATTATTAATTTAATGTATAAATTTTATAAAAAGTTATTTTGTTATGTATAAAATATATACTAAATTAAACAGAATTTTATATGTTACGGTTGTTTCCAAGCCTTTTTAATAAACTGGTAATTTTCAAGTCTGTTTAGTAAACTGGTGATTTTCAGGCCTTTGTAATTAACTTAGTAATTTCCAAATCCATTTCCACTTTGTCTGGATTGATCATAAGGAACAATCCAAACAAATTTGCATAACGCATAAACATATGTATAAGAAAAGTGATTGGTCCATAAACGTGTATATAAAAAAAAATAGACCAATCAAATCCCTCATGCATAAGATTATGCACTTATGCAAATTCGTCTGGATTAGAGACATTGTATTAATTGTGTTTTATTCCTCCTTCATCTCCCTGCACAGAAATAGCACTGCAATAATACAGCCATTCATACGCTTTTATTTATCTAAGCGAAAAGCGCGTCAAGAACTCGCGCTGTCCGTAAATATCCTTCGCGCCAAAACAATGTTTTGCTTATATTTCCGAAAGTAATAATGATAGAGATTTCGTTATAATTGCGTTTTATTCCTCCTACATCCCGCTACAGCAATAGTACCGCCATTATCTAAATATTCATACGCTTTCATTTATCTAAGCGAATGGCGCGTCAAGAACACGCGCTGTCCGTCAATGTCCTTCGCGCCAAAATCATTTTACGGTTATATTTCCGAAATTAATAAAGATAGAGACTTTGTTATAATTGCGTTTTATTTCTCCTTCATCCCGCTACAGAAAACACTGCCATTATCTAGATATTTATACGCTTTTATTTATTTAAGCCAAAAACGCGTCAAAGACACACAATGACCGTCAATATCCTTCGCGCCAAAACATTTTACGCTTATATCTTCGAAATTAATAAAGATAGAGACTTCGTTATAATTGCGTTTTATTCTTCCTTCATCCCGCTACAGAAACAATACTATCATTATGTAGATATTCATACGCTTTTATTTATCTAAGCGAAAGGCGCATCAGGAATACGCGTTGTTCGTCAATATCCTTTGCGCCAAAACAATGTTTTGCTTATATCTCTGAAAATAATAATAATAGAGACTTCGTTATAATTGCGTTTTATTCCTCCTTCATCCCGCTACAGAAACAGTACTGCCATTATGTAGATATTCATACGCTTTTATTTATCTAAGCGAAATGCGCGTCAAGAACTCGCGCTGTCCATAACTATCCTTCGCGCCAAAACAATGTTTTGCTTATATCTCTGAAAGTAATAATTGTATGATTAAACGAACTCTGTGAGTGAAGTTCTATCATAATTGTATGAAGCGCCTCTTCCGAAAGATATATATGTAGTACTCCCTGATTCCTTGCCAAGCTCGCCACAATGTTGAAAGCTAGAAACGACATCTAGCTACTCCCCTCCATGGGGCCCGTCGATGCCCTGCCCGGGCCGTTCATTTCTTGAAAATGTAGCCGTAACCTGAACTTCTTATGGGGTCCGAAACTTTCGAAGATGATGTGAGGATAGGATGGGACCTATCTTTCGGAAGAGGCGCTTCATACAATTATGATAAAACTTCACTCACAGGTGAGTTCGTTTAATCATACAATTGTATTTCGCGCTTCTTCCTCAAGATATATATGCAGAAAGAATATATATGTTGAAAGAATGGCTACGGCTGTATGTTCAGTTAATATGGAATGATTATTAGATATCATTCAATATTGTTTGCCCAAACACTCTTACATCTTGTATAATAGGTCTATCATAGAACCTTGCAAACGTGTTTGAATTTTTTGACCAGCCTGCGATTTCCTAATTACATCGATATTTATTCCCTTTTGCAGCAGACGTAGACGCGTGTCTAGTGCTATGTGCTGAAAATATATCTGTATTTATGCCGTTTTTACGTAAAGTATCTTTGACCCATCGACTGAGCGTTTGAGATGACGCTCTCCTAAACAGGCTCTTAAACGTAATAAAAAGAGTCGTGGAATTTTTCCTAAGAGATTCCGTCTTCTTAAGGTAAGCCTGGAGCGTATTTGCAGGACAAATGTTTAAATTTTCCTTGTAAAAAGGTAAGATCAGCATTAGCTGATTAATTAGATGATCCTGGCCTAGACGTCTTAATACGCTCCGGAATCTTAATTTCTATTACGTCCTCTTTAATAACTATGTTCCTTATGTCGATAAGAGATAGAGTTTGAATTCTTTGGCACTTCGTCACTATAAGGCTAACAACGTTATTACTTTTTTACTTAATAATTCTAAAGATAACTCATCATTTTTTACATCTTTAAAATAATCCAGAACTACTTTGAGGTCCCATGTGGACTCATATTTGGAATTAGGTGGTCTTAATTTGACTATTCCTCTAAAAAATCTTTTAACAATTTCGTTCTGTTCTATTTCTGGACCTAGAATAAGAGAGATGGCTGAACGCGAGCCATTAAGAGAACCATAGGACGCTCCTTTGTTCATTAAAAAAAATGATCTTGCAATTATAGTAAAAATTATCTAGGTGTAAAAATTTAACTGAGATAGATAAATGCTTAACAAGTGTTATGATATTGCATATGTCTTATACCTAATCAATCTAAATAACAGAAACAGAATTTATAAGTGAACTGTAAGTGAAACGTAGAAAGAAAAATGATTATGGTACGTAGAAAAGTTTAGTGCCGAGAGACAAATGAATTTAATTCTCACATCTTTCATCGTTTATAAAATACGCCCAATCCGTCTAGCTCTTTTAAACAATTTTTCACGCTCAATTGTTATGCGTGCAAGTCTGTGCCGGTTCAAATTGACGGCGAGCTAGCTGTGTGAAGTTGGCCTTCACTATTGAAAATCCAGTAACGACCTTTACCATTCGAGTGGTGGTCGTTTGGTGGTATTTGGTAGTCCATTCCCGATGACTGGTAGTCAAAATTATAATTAATAACATGAAAAAAGACATACGCACGTGAAGTTAGCCCCCTCTTTTATAAAATTCGGTTTTCCAGACTACGTAAGTAATCGTAATTGCAAGCATTCATTTGGTGATCGTTTACTGACATTTGGTAGTCCATTTCGGATGATTGTTAGTTAAAATTATAATTAATAATACGATAAAAAGACATACACCTGTGAAGTTAGCTTATTTCTTATAAAAATCGCCTGTTTCCGATTGCATAAGCAATCATAACTGTAAGCATTTGTTTGATGGTCGTTTGATAACATTTAATTAATATTGTTTCGTTCTTGCATACCCGCGCAATGATATTGCGGTGGCTGTAAAAAGCAAGTAAAGATTAACACCTAGCAACAAGTTGCTTTTGACGAATCTTAGAGTTGATAGTTCTTGCATTTGAAAGAGAATATTTGTCTGTATTTCTTATAAATAAATGTTGGAGTTCTTTTCGAAAAAATGTGTTTTTTTTCGTGCATGTATGAGAGTGCGTCATTTGGCTTGTACCGACAAGTGCAACGTGTCGACTTGCGCACGAGTGTAATATGTATATATTTAAAATATTATATATCATAAAATTATATATCACAATATATATTTTATAATTTAACATTTTACAATCAGAAATGTAATTTTCAAGGAAAAGGATATACGTGTGTGTAACCATGCATATGATAAAAATATTCTTACACGAATACATATTTAATTCAAATCATTAATATTTATTTAATAAGTGTTGTGTATGTAGTAGAGTCAGAGATCGAGGCAATCACGACTGCTGAATTACAATTCTTTATTTTCGCGTTTGTATACATGCGAGTGTCGCAGTTCGTGCTCTGTCTGCTTCTTCTTCAGTCGCCACCTACCTCCATTAAACGCAACGCATACTCGCACGTCACCACATGCAGCGCTAAACTCAAAACCTGCGCAAATAACTCAACCTACATAACACCTCCTCTCCTTAAAAGAAAAGACCAAGAATAATAATCGAAATATGTTGAGAAAACAAGGCAAAAGGGAGCAAGTCCCGCGGCGACGTGCATGCTCTCATGCCGTCGATCTCTATATAATCGAACGCGATGCGACTTCTCGCATCATTTGGGGGTGGCGGCCGAAAGGTCGAGGCCATCGCCATATTCACAAAAAGGAAGTATTTCTCTCCCGCGGCGACGTGCATACGTGCGCTATCGGGACGTGTGCTATCGGGATGTGAGCTATCGGGAAATGAGTTAAATTTTATGTGTGCTACCGGGATGTGTGCTATCGCATCGTGCGCTATCGGAACCCTCTCAACCACGCGACGCAATTCTTATCGCGATAACACCGGTACGCGGATAACGATTCGTCGAACGAGCAACGCACGTAGTATGCAATGCTGAATGCCTGGTGGTGTTGGTACGTCGACGTTGTCGAATCTGTCTTTTCCAGCGTGCATTCCAAATCTGTGTACACTACAAACGGCGTTCGTACCTTCCTATCGTAATTTTTGAAACATAGCCACTTGTTGATGTCACTGGGTAGTCGGATGGCGCAATCGTTCATCTGTTGACAATCGATGCTATGGGCCTCCAACTTGTCGCAGGAATTGAAATAATGTAAACATCTGGAATTTTATCAATCATTTATATTAATCATTTATAAGCATATTGCGCAAACTTGTACACGTACCGATCGCAGAAGAATTTCTTATGTTGTTTTTTGCTCACTTGTGAGCTCACGAGACGGGATAGATTTTTAATACAGGCAAAATGCCCGATGTCATCGTCTTCCTGCACGTACAGTAGGTTTACGTGTCTTTCCCTCTTCCGATCGGTGAGTCGTATCGGCAGAATCAGCTTTTCTTCTATCTCGTACACGTTGATGGATATATTATTTAAAAGTTCAAACTTTTTTATTTGATTCAATGTCATTGGAAAATCAATGTCTTTCAGATCAAGCACTGTATTATAATGCGGATACGACGATTCTCGGTCCGCATTTCTTTCGGGTACAGTACGGCTACCACTGACCACGCGAAACACGCATTGTCTTTAGACCGCACATTGATTACCGCTCTCTTGAGTTGTATCTCTTGAGGCAATTGGATGTGGCACCCCGCGTGCAATGGGTTATATTTATTCACATTAATTGTAAGATTAAGAATTCGTGACAACGCCCAGCCACTGTCGCGTTCCTGGAATTCTTCGAGCGACGCCAGAGTAGGCTCGATAACGCGCTGTTCGTACCACTCGCGCAAATCGAATGTATTAAAAAGTTCGCAGTTACGCGTATTAATACTTTTGTTTGCGCGTTTGTCACCAGTAACAAATTCCCCGTTGAAAATGATGTTTACTTTAACGCTGTTGCGCACTCTTAAAATGTCTCGGACTCGCTCGAGCACTATGCCACCAGCGTCTTCCAAGAATTGACGCGGCTCGATGTAGTTCGCGTTAATCACCGCACCAGAAGACGATTTTCAAACGCGGTATCGATTTCTCGCCAAACGAGTCTCTTCGCGCTGTTATTCTCATAGTCACCACCACCGAAATGTGTAAATCGTCTTTCCAATTGATTTTTCACACCCGCGAGTCGCGCGATGCTCGCCACCAAAGATTGTCTGTGTCCGATCGAGAGCCGCGGACGCTTGACCCGACTTTGTTCTTCGAGCCGTTCCACGCACTCGTCGCATCGCTGAGCCCACGTGAAATAATCGCCCAAAGTTGCAACTCATCTGGATCCCTCCAGCAGCTCGCGTACTATTTGCTCCATTATAACTTATTGCAGCTTGCATAGAAACTGTTGGAGCACCTACTGACAAGGGGAGGTCGCAGCTGACCCCCCACCGATTTGGATCTCCTTTCACGTGGTGAATCTATATGGTGAGTATATACGTCACGTAATAGGGTTTTATTGAATGCGCCTTAGAAATAGTATTTTTTTATATTTGAAATTTCGGCGATTTGGCTGTGATCGATAGTGTAGGTTATGAGACCAAAAGTTAGCCATGTTATCGATTAGTGCCGTGTGGCGTAGCGAGCTAGCGCAAGGACTAGTAATAGCGAGGACGCTGGATCGAGACCACTAGTGTCAAACTTTTTTTTTTTTATGTGTGTTTAATGTCTTGTTTACGATGATTTTTGCGTATATTTAGATACGCATACATATTCTTTAATATATTTATCTACTATAAAATGATAGGAATTATAAAATCAGTTATAAAATAATAGAAATACTTACGAATAAAATATTTTTTCGGACAAAAAACTTCATTTTTATTTTTAAATTTTTATACATTTCTTGAGTCTTTCTTACAGTCAATATGAACTATACTAATAATAATAATAAACTATATGAACTATAATAATAATAAACTAAACGAACTATAATAATAAAATGTTAATTAATATACGCTGATTATTACGCTAAATTTTTATGCTAGTTAACAATTGTAAGTAAAATTAATATACGATTAAATTATAAATTTTCCAATGTTAACATTGACCTTGGGCCGGATGATATAAGTCATAAAAACATGAAAAACATAAATATTTTCTACATACAGCACATCTTATAAATGTACATGCTGTACAATCGCATTTTGATGAACGAATACTATTCGAAAAGCACACTTCATTTACATTTAAAAAAACTTTTCTTTCCGGTATTAATTTTAACGCATACCACGCATATTCTATCATATCTTGAAAAATGGGAGCGGATAACTGATGATGAATGAGGGAATGAATTTTTATAGCATCTTCCCTCGTAGATAATTGTCGATTATTTTGCAATACCTCTACAGAATTCTGCAGTTTTTTAATAAAATTCTTAATTTGACGGAAAAAATATACGTCGCACGGTTGACAGTACGGAGTGCAATGAGGTGGAATGATTTCAATAGTTGAGCTGCAATTTCCATTATCATCAGTAAAAATATTATTTAAAGATGCTGAATCTGTTTGACCTTCCCATGAATCTAGAATAAATAAAAATTCCTCCTTCTTGCAATATTCTACAAGCACGTTTTTAACAAAATTAAAGAAATGTTCTTTCGTTAATTTTCCAGATTTTGATGCTGTCACATGTACATTTCCATAATTTTTTATTAATTCTTCGACAGTAACGTTAACACGAGGTCCAAAAGTCCCTTTAGGTTCTTGCATACACAGAAATACTTTCGGAAGAAGTTTTCCAGAAGCAGTAATTGCATATTGTGCTGTATAACTGTGTGTAACTTTGTTAAAATCACCAAGAAAAACTTCTATAGTTTTTTCTCCTTTCTTGGCCAATGTTCTACGCACATCAGCACGATATTCACAACCTGTTTGATCGGTATTAATAATGAAATCAGGATGGAATTTTGAAATCTTCATCGCGATCCGTTTTTGGAATTTATCTGCTTCTTTTAATATTGTCGGTAAATCCAATGCATGCTTTGATTTTAAATACCGTGTAACTTTTCTTTGGCGAATGAAATGAGATGCTTTGAATTTATTTACCCAAGTATGCGATGCGGTAAAAGAAAAATCTGGTCCTTGGTATTGTAGAGCAGCTTGAGAAGCCCACTGTTGTATAATTCTTGTGGAAACGGGTTGCATTTGCCGCCGGGCTTCAACGAAACGATCAAAAGTCCATTTATTGATTAGATCAAACTTTTCTTTTATTGCATTACCTTTCTTGATCTGTTCTTCCCATTTTTTTAAATCTTTTTTAGAGCAAAGTGCACTACCTCCACGTTTTTGGATCGTTTGCAAACTCCAATTCGGATGCTCTTTTGTCATATTCACGATTTTAATTTTTGTTTCGAGCGGTACATAATCTGCAGGTCTTACTCTTTTAGAAGGTACTGGTTCAAATTCTTCTCCACTGTCTTCTATACTTGTACTCGTGCTTAGAACTGATATTTTTTCTGGTGAGGAACTAGAAAGTGACTCTTCTGTCTCATCTCCCGGAATATTTTCTTGAGGTAGATATAATTCTTCTTCTTCATTAAAATCCCATTCTTGTAATATTTCTATTATTGTTGCCGCAAATGTTTCCCCTAAAGCTAATGCTTTAGGAGATTTTGATTCACTTGCCGGTCCTTTAATAATTTGTAGCTTTTCCAAAATTTGATAACAAACTTGTAGACCATCAGTAATATCCTGTTGATTGTAGGAACTCATGAAAGCGTACTCCCTTTCCTCCACGATTTCTTCATGTCCTTTACTTGTAGATGGTTGCGCGTCAATAATTTCTGATGCTGCCATATTGCAATAATTACGTAATGCTGCAATAATACGGAGCAAAAACTTTGCGTCTTACTGCTTTCAGAGCAAGTTTGAATTTTCTAACTATTAGACCTGAACATATTCTCACTCTTCCCTCTTCTCTATTCCCCCCTCCCCTGTCCTTTTGTCGTTTAGGTTCTCCTTATTCGTCTAGAGAGTAGAAACTTTCCCCCGCCCTCTTCGCTCTTTCGCTCCGGTCCCTATTGGGTCCAAAGGCAGGTCAAAAATTCTTTTCGAGATATAGGTAAAATTATTTCTATTAGAGAGAAGAAACTTTTTCTCGTGTTATATCGTTACCAGATGTCAAACTAACATGCCCCGTGACTCACGTTAACATTTGGGGGTCAATTATGTATCTTTTGAAAGAATAAAAATGTAAAAAGTGAATAGATTTACTACGATATTTGTAACTGTATTAGTCAGTGTCTAGTAAATTTGCTCATTTTTCACATTTTCACTTTTTGAAAAGATACATAGTCGACCCCCCTGGTAAGCACGAGAGAAAGTTTCTTCTCCCTAATAAAAAGAATTTGATCTCTCAAAAAGAATTTTACTATATGCATGTCTACTACATATAGTGTTACTATATGTATATCCTCCTGTACTGCTCGTTAGAATAACCGTCTTTACAAAACATACATCTATTTTATTTCATCTGATTGCTTTGTAAGAAAGACTCAAGAAATGTATAAAAATTTAAAAATAAAAATGAAGTTTTTTGTCCGAAAAAATATTTTATTCGTAAGTATTTCTATTATTTTATAACTGATTTTATAATTCCTATCATTTTATAGTAGATAAATATATTAAAGAATATGTATGCGTATCTAAATATACGCAAAAATCATCGTAAACAAGACATTAAACACACATAAAAAAAAAAAAAGTTTGACACTAGTGGTCTCGATCCAGCGTCCTCGCTATTACTAGTCCTTGCGCCAGCTCGCTACGCCACACGGCACTGATCGATAACATGGCTAACTTTTGGTCTCATAACCTACACTATCGATCACAGCCAAATCGCCGAAATTTCAAATATAAAAAAATACTATTTCTAAGGCGCATTCAATAAAACCCTATTACGTGACGTATATACTCACCATATAGATTCACCACGTGAAAGGAGATCCAAATCGGTGGGGGGTCAGCTGCGACCTCCCCTTGTGAGATATTGTGCGCTTCCAGGTCGATTTTATACCTTCATTTTCTCTTTCTAACTAACTAACACCGATTATCGCAAAAGTCTTCTTGGAAGAATAATATGGCTATCGCTAGGGGGTGGCTTCGCGGTGTCGCCGCTACTTATCAAAGGATAGCTTGCAGGTCTATACAAGTCAACCCCGATATCATAACATTAGCGGCCAGATATCGGCGCTCGAAAGAGGTAGAATCAGATATTTTGTTTCAGTTAGATTTCTTTAATCTTAGGGGTAGAATTATGTTTCATAATCTTATCAATAGTCTTCCTGGAAATTGGGGGTATGTCAGATATCTTATCGCGTCATAGCAGCCAGATATCGGCGCTCAAAAAAATCATGTTTCAGTGTCGCGGATTTGTTTAATCTTATCATTAGGGGTAGAATTATGTTTCATAATTTTATCAAAACTCTTCCTGGAAATTGGGGGTGAAGGGGTGGGGGTGCGACAATCGCCAGGGGTTGTATCGCCGATAGTGGCTGGATCATGTAGAATTATGTTTCAGTCATGTCAAAAGTCTTCCTGGAAATTGGTGATGAGGGGGTGGGGGTATAACAATCGCTAGGGGTTGTATCGCCGATAGCGGCTGAATCATGTATCGCCGGTTTTGATAACTCTAAAGTCTTCCTGGAAATTGGGGGTGAAGGGGTGGGGGTGCGACAATCGCCAGGGGTTGTATCGCCGATAGCGGCTGGATCATGTATCGCCGATTTTGATAACCAAGCATCCCCCTTCCCGCGTGACATCATACCCCCTTGCCCGCGGAATACCCCCCCCCGCCCCGCTCCCCCCTCGGAGAACCTGAGTTAGAACCGGCCTAGCTATATTACTGCCGAGCTGTATAAAGTTGGCCCCCCCACTACTGAAAATCCAGTAACAACCTTTACCATTCGATTGGTGATCGTTTGGTAGTATTTGGTAGTCGATTCCCGATGATTGGTAATCAAAACATTAATTAATATTACGAAAAGAGACATATGCGCGTGAAGTTTGCCTTCCCTTCATAAAATTCGGTTTTCCAAACTACGTAAGTAATCGTAATTGCAAGCATTCGTTTGTTGGTCGTTTATTGACATTTGGTAGTCCATTCCCGACGATTAATAGTCAAAATTGTAATTAATAATACGAAAAAAGACATACGCGTGTGAAGTTAGCCCCCCCTTTCATAAAATTCGGTTTTTCAGACTACATAAGTAATCGTAACTGCAAGCATTCGTTTGGTGGTCGTTTATTGACATTTGTCCATTCCCGACGGTATTGGTAGTCAAAACTGTAATTAATAACACAAAAAAAGACATGCGCATGAAATTAGCCCTCCTTTTATAAAATTCGTAGTAATTCGTAGGAATTTTGGTAATTCGTAGGAAGTAAATGTTGCAAATATGCATTGATACTAGAGAATTCAACTTTACCGCGCAGGATGTTAGTGTCGTTAGCTGCATTCAGTAATGCGCATGCTTTCCGCGTAAACGGAAGATCGTCGTTTTGTCTTGAGATCGGATATTAAAAGCACGCCGCTAACGGTTAGATAGGCTCGCGGATCTCGTTAGACTCATTGTATCGAGATGAAAAGTTAAAAAAAACTCGCCGACGAAAATTGTTTAAAGTACATCCTTATAAGAGCGAATCGGGCGAGCGCGAGTCAGTCTCAAAAAAGATTTTGAGAAGAGCAGATCGCTCCACACATTTATTCTTAGAAACTTATTTCTTAAATAATATCCATTTATTATAGAGGTAAACAAAATATAGTATTAACATATTGTCAATAGAGAAAAAGGTGGGATTATGGCCCTTGTAGATTATAGGCGTCCGTAATATTTCTGTTATTTGATGAAAAATTCTAGTGACTACTTATGAAATTATTTGTTTAATAGTCCGCAGTTATGTAATACGTCAATATGCCAGTAAACAACAATTAGCATTTGTTATAAAGTATTCTTACTTTTGAGCATTGTGAAACTTATTTAAGATATATTTTATCATTAAATTATGCATACTTTTTTTAAACTTTAGCATATTGTCACACAAATATATGTACAATTGAGTATTCTTTTGTTATTTAACATTTTATTTACACATTTTGAGTTATATCAAATTAAGCAATGGGATTTTACTGATGTAACCCTTTAAGCGTGCTAAACGTCTCAACAAGTCTTTTTTCGAAATAATTTTTTTAATAAGTTGATTGTAGATTTACTGCTAATCTATTATATTACATATATTATAGATTTTTAATACTGCAGTTTAAAAACTGAAAAGATCATGTGTATGTATACATTCTGTATGCATATATTCTGCAATATTTTATTTTACGATGAAATACATAATTTCATAACAAAACACTGTTTTTTTAAATGAAAATTTTTTAAATGTATTAATGAAAGGACCACCTCTTGATTCATAATGCAGTGTCGTTACATTTTTATAAATAACTAATCCTAAGTATTAAATATTTTATAATGTTAAGTCTAGAATCGATTGAACAAGTAACAAATGGAAAGTTAAATTTCGAATTTAAAATTATTATTAAATTATAAAATTGTTACGATTATTAACAGTATTATATAACATGTAAATGGGGAAAGAAGTGGGCCATAATACCATTCCTTTATCTAATATTGTAATTAATAGGCGTCATGATATTTTATGTAATACTATTACATTATCGCATATGAAGTGATTGGTATTTTATGGTTTACTTAATATGAAAATTGACCATTTCTAATGTAATAACTTAATAGATATGAAATGCAACTAGAGTGATCAATAGTTTTCTGATCTGGGATTAAACTTTTTTGAGATTAGTTATGTATTATTTTCATTTTTATTGTATTTTATCTTTAATTATAGTTAAAAGAATACAAAATATATGTATTCTTTTAAATACACATGATCATAAAAAATCTTCATATAGATAAGTATATGTAAATAAGCGTATACAAATATAGTAGTAGGGACTTCCGTTTCCGGTGGTGAGAGCGAGTGTTGTGTGTGTGACAAGGAGTGTGTGTGAGAGCGTGTAGGGAGGAAAAGAGAGAAAGGGTAAAGGCACAGAGAGGTGGAGTGGATAGCGGAGGGTCAAGTGAAGTAGAGAAAGTGGGGGAGTAGAGCGGCAGTAAGGGAGGAGCAAGGTAGAAAAGAAATTAGACAGGCGGAAAGGTAGGTTAGGAGCGGCGGGAAGGAGCATAGAGTAGCGTGTAGCGAAGACGGCAGAGCGGACAGAGTAGAAGAAGGTGTAGAAAGTGCGGGAGGGTGAGAAAGTGTAGTAAAGAGGCAAGTAAGCAAGAAGGTGACAGGATGATGGATGAGAGAGCTGTAAAGAGAAAGGAAATGGAAGGGAAAGAGGAAGAGAGGAAGGAAGAAGGCAGGAAAAAGGTAGGGAGGCCAACAAAAATTGAAAAAATGATAAGAGAGAGATCGAATAGTCTGCCAATAGTAGACTTTATGAAAAGAGGAGAGAAAAGAAAAGGGATGCAGGAGGAGGAGAGAGAGGAGGAGGAGTTAGAAGCTTTTAAGAAAAGCGCGAGAGTGACAAGATCACCGGTAGAGACGGAGGAGGGGAGATGGAAAGAAATGATAAGAGAGATGAGAACGGGCTTTAGTGAAATAATGAGAGAAATGAAAGTATTGAGAGAAGAGAGAGAGGAGATGAAGAAATGGATGGAAGAAATGAGAAAAGAATGGGAGAAGGAGAAAGAAGGCTTGGAAACAAGGTTGAGCGAAATGGAGAAAAAGCTGGAGGAGTGGGAAGGAAGAGAAAAGGGAAAAGGTAAAAGAGAGAGGGAAAGAGGAGAGGTAGAGAAGGAGATGGGAGGAAAATGGGAGGAAATAGATGGAAGAATGAGGAGATTAGAGATGGAGGGAGAACTGAAAAAGAGAGAAGAGAACAAAAGAAACGTGATAATAAGAGCAGTGGAAGCAAAGAAAGAAGGAGAAGAAGGATTGAAAGAGGAGGTGAAGGAGATAATAAAAGAGATGGGAGCAAGAGTGGAGATAGAGGCGATAAGGAGGATAGGAAGGAAGAACGGAGAAGGGAGAGAAATGGTGTGGATAAGGTTTGGGAGTATAGAAGAGAAAATAGAGGTGATGAAAGGAAAGAGAAGGCTAAAAGATAGAAAAGAGTGGATAACGGACGATTTGACAGAAAAAAAGAGAAGAATAGAATGGATGATAAGAAGAGAAGCGAAAAGGAAAAGGAGAGAAGGGAAGAGAGTAAGAGTGGGGTATATGAAGATGTGGGTAGAAAGAAGTTTGTGGATGTGGGACGAGGAAAGAGAAGGATGGAGGACGAGTGATGGAGGGGAGGTGAGGGAAAGAGAAAGAGAGGAAAGGGTGGTAGGAGGGGAAAGAATGGAAAAGGTTTTCGCCTAGGGGAACCTGGCGAGGAGGAGAAGAAAGGGAAGAAGAGAGATAAAAATAAGAGGAAGGGGAAGAGGAAGGAGAGGAGGAAAGAAGAGGAGGAATATAAAATAGGATTCTGGAATGTGGCAGGATTGGAAAACAAAGATAAAAGATAAAAGAGTTCTGGGAGAAACTGGGAAAGTGGGATGATAATTTTAAGTGAAACGTGGATACAGGAGAAAGGGTGGGAGAGAATAAAGAGAAGAATGCCAAAAGGTTTTGTGTGGGAAGTGCAGGAAGCGGGAAGGAAGAATAAGAAAGGAAGAGCGGTAGGATAGGAGGAATGGTGATGGGAAGGAAAGAGGGGATGGAGGTGAGAAGAGAGAAAGAGGGAAGGAGGAGGAGAGAGGAGGGAATAATGATGGAAGAAGTGAATCTAGGAGGAAGATGGTGGAGGATAATAGGAGTGTACGTAAACAAGGATATAGATCAGAAGATGGAGAAATTAAGAGAATGGATGGAAAATGAGGAGGAAGGGGTGAGAGTATTAATAGGAGGAGATTTTAATGCGAGAACGGGAAGAGAAGGCGGAAGAGTGAGAGAGAGAAATGAGGAAAGGATGGAGAAGGAGGGAAGGAGATCGAGAGACAGGAAGATGAATGGAGACGGTAGAAAATTGTGTGGTGTTTTAGAGGAGCTGGGATGGTCGATAATGAACGGAAATATAGAAGGTGATGAAGAGGGAGAGTGGACATACACAGGAGGGAAGAACGGAACGGTCATTGATTATGTATTAGGAAATGAAGAGACAAGAGAAGGAGTGAGAAGGATGAAGGTGGAGGAAAGGATTGACTCAGATCACCAACCGTTAACGGTGTGGATAGAAGGAAGAGAGAGGAGAGATGAAAGAAAAGAATGGAAGAGGAAAAAAGGAGGAAAAGGACCGAGGAGGGAAGGAAAAGATTCGAGAAATATTTTGGGAGGAAAGAAGAGGAAGTGAGAGGAGGAGAAGAGGAATGGAAAAGGCTAAAGGAGAGAGTGGAGGTGGTGATGAGGAGAGTGGAAAAAGAGTTGAAGGGAAAGAAGAAAAAAGGAGAGGTGAAAGAGGAACTAAAAAGATGGAAAAGGCAAGGAGAGGATAAAGAAAAGTATAGAGAAGCGAAGAGAGAATACAGAATAATGTGTGAGAAGAAGAAAAGAGAGGAGGGAGAAAGATGGGAGAGAGAAATGGAAAAAGTGAAAACAGAGAGACAGGTGTGGAAGGTGGTGAGAGGAGAGAGAAAGAGAAGGAGGGGAGGAGGGATAGGGCAGGGAATAGAGATGGAAGAATGGGAAAGGTATTTCAAGGAATTGCTGGGAGGTGTGAACTGGAGGATAAGAAGAGAAAGAGAAGTGGTGGAAAGAGAGGAGGCAGAGGAGGAGGAGATAAGCAAGGAAGAAATGGAGAGGGCTATAAGGAAATTGAAGGAAGGAAAGGCGGCCGGGGGAGATGGTATAGGAAGTGAAGTGTGGAAGTATGGAGGAAAGGAGGTGAGAGAGTGGTTGTGGCAGATATGTAATAGAGTCTGGAAAGGAAAGGGATGGCCAGAGGATTGGAGAGAAGGAGTGGTAGTGCCGATTTTGAAGAAAGGGAAAGGGGGAAGGGTAGAGGACTATAGAGGAGTAACGCTGACGCAAACGGCATATAAGGTGTACGCAGCAATATTGGCGGAGAGACTGAAAGAGGAGATAGGGAGGAAAGGAATATTGCCACCGAGTCAAGCGGGATTCAGAAAAGGGATGGGAACAATAGACCAAATCTATGTAATAAACTATTTGTTAAACAAGAGGGTGACGGAAGGGAGGAGAAAAATGGTAGCCATGTTCATAGACATGAAGGCGGCGTTTGACTCGGTGGACAGGGGAATTCTGATAGAGAGTATGAGAAAAAGGGGAGTGAGGGAAGGGCTGGTAGCGAGATGCGAGGAGGTGTTGGAGGAGACAGTGAGCAGGGTGAGAGTAGGAGAGAAAGAAGGAGGAAGATTTTGGACAGAGAGGGGAGTGAGACAGCGGTGTCCCTGTTTATTCTGATAGCGGACATGGACGAGGCGTTGGAGGAGGAGGGATGGGGAGGAATGAAAGTAAAAGGAAGGAAAATTTATTCACTGGCGTATGCGGATGATGTGGTGGTTCTGGCGGAGGAGGAGAATGGGATGCAGAGAATGTTAAAAGGATTGGAGAGGTATGTGGATAAAAAAGGCCTGGAGGTAAATGTGGAAAAAACGAAGGTGATGAGATGCAGAAGGGAAGGGGGAAGATGGAAAAAGATAGAGTGGAAATGGAAAGGAAAAAAGATAGAAGAAGTGAAGAAATTTAATTATTTAGGATATATGCTGATGGCAAATGGAGGACAGAGAGAACATATAAAGGAAAGAGTGAGGAAGGGAGCGGTGGTGATGAGAGAGGTCTGGGGGATAGGAAAAAGAAGATTTGGAAAAGACTGGGCAAGAAGGATGTGGCTATTTGACAGGCTGGTGTGGACAGTGATGGGGTACGGAGTAGAGATATGGGGGTGGAAAGAGAGGGAAGAAATGGAGAAAGTGCAGGATAGATTCCTAAAATGGATAGCAGGAGTGGGAAGGAGTACGCCAAGTTATCTATTAAGGGAAGAATTTCAAAGAGAGAAGCTGGGGGGAAGGGCAGGTTTAAGAGCATGGGGATACGAGAGAAGATTAGGAGAGGGAAAAGGAGGGAAACTGGCCAGGTTATGTTGGGAGGAGTTGAGAGAAAGAGCAAAGGAAGGATCAGCAGTGGGAGAATGGGAGGAGAGGAAAGAGTACTATGAGAGGAAAGGATGGAGCTTGAAAGTGATAGAAAAGATGAGAGAAGATGGAGAAATGAGAGGAGAAGAGATAGTAAGGAAGGAGAGGAAGATGCAGGAGAGGGAGAGATGGGAAAGGATAAGGGAGTCTAAATTTAATAAATGGTATGGAAGAATAAAAGGAAAAGGAGTACCGGAATACCTAAAAGAGGGATGGAAGGAGGAAAGATGGCAGAGGATAGCAAGGCATAGGTTAGGTGACGGGATGAGAGGAAACAGGTATTGGGAGGGAGGGGAGGAGAGAAAGTGTAGGAGATGTGGATGGGGGGAGGAAACGTGGGAGCATGTGTGGGAAGAATGTACGAGTTGGGGGCAGAAGAGAGGGTGGCAGGAGGCGGTGGAGGAGGTTCTCGGGGAGAGGGGGGAGGGAGAGGAGTGGATGATAAAGTGGGAAGAGATGAGGGAAGGGAGGGAAGAGGAGGAAGGCAGAAAGATGGGAGGAGGTGTGAATGAGGAAGGATTGGAAAGAGAGAAGCATACAACGGAAACGGAGGTCCAAAGGAATGAGTGTGAATGTATGGATGGATGTGAGTGTGTGTGTCTCTCTCTCTCGCGGGCGAGCGAATAAATAGATTTAAGTTAATTGTAAGCGGAGCGGAGGTCCGCGTGTACCCCGCAAAGGGAATAAACTATTACTACTACTACTACTACTACTACTGTATACAAATATAACTTTTAAGGTTAAACTATTATTATACTAGATATACATTAAACTAATTTTAGGATAAAATATTGAAAACATGTTTATTTTAATTTTTTATTTTAGATTGTGTTATACATTTATGTTATTCATTTTATTGTTTTTTTAACAATAATTGGATATATAATAATAATTCTATTTTGAATAATAATTTTTTTTTATCTCTACAACTTCCTTATTTTAGTTTTTCTCTTAAAGTTTTTTTTCTTTTTCATAAATTCTTTAGGGATAAATAATGTTCTTTATATTTTACAGTTATACAAAATGTTTGAAATTTTGAGCAATTTTTATTCATGTTATTTTATAGATCCATTCTTTTAACCCTTTTATAGATGCCACGTGTTTCTATTGTATCAGTTAACGAAGCTGTAGCAGCGCTCGAAATGTTTAGTAATGTTCTTTTAAAAGACAAGGAATTACCAGCATATACATCAAAAGTATGGTAGGATATTAGTAATTGTTTGAATAATAAATGGAATGCACATAGCGTACATATAAATGTGCGTGAAGACAGAAGGAAAATTTTTTCACAAATGAAATTAAACCTAAAAATTGAAGATAATGAACTTAAAAGATGCAATGATACGGTGTCCTCGTTAAGTACTACTGAAGAATCAACTAATACTACATTAGATTCTACAAAAGAGAATCACGAGTTAAGCACATTTAATCTTTATATAACATATGAATTTTGGACTGAAATAAAAGCTGGATACATAGAATATAAAGATAAAACATATGGTTGTCTTAAGCCTGGTGTTTGGAGTGATATTATTAGCGATGAATTCTGGCGAAAATTTAGCTTACCATGCGCATATGTCTTTAAAAGAGCAAAAGTTTTTTTTCCGATAAACGTTCGCATTTTATTATAATTAATGGGAAATGCAAAAGTAAAGCATGTGAATCTTCTTTTACTGCTTATGTTGACACGGAACCTAAGAAAGGAGAACATTTGATTATGCGATGCGTTACAAAAGATACTTCTACAATTCCACATGAAAAAATAAAGTGACAACTTCGTTTCAAGAAATGACAAATAATTAGTAAAGATTTATTAGTTGAGGGGTCTTAAATTGGCGAAGAAGGATAGCCACGCAAGAAATGAAAATCGGTGATATTGAACCTCCTTTTTTATATGAATCATCTATCCTTCATAAACTAAAACAAGACTATCATGACAAAGCTTTAGATGTTGGTCCAAAAGATGGTAAAGATCCAATTTACACTTTAAGAAATATGAAACATACTTCTCCATACTGCGGTAGCATACATGAAATTATTTTAGATAAAGTTTGTGTGCATTATAGAACTCCAACGCAGATGCATATATATAGAAAATATTGTCGAAAAAAATCATATAGAAGAATTGCTATGGACGCAACATGAAGTTTTGTTTCAAAAATTCAAATTACAGATTCATTCATTTACAGAGTGGCCACATATTTTTATATGTCATGGTTATAAACGTTGAAGGATTAATAATACCAGTTAATGAAATGATTTTTGAAAAACATGACACCAATACAATTGAATATTGGATTAAAGAATGGTTACGTATGGGTGCAAATAAACCAGAAGAAGCAATTTCTGATTATTCGAGAGCTATTTTAGGTAGGTGCAATGACATCTGCTTTTAATCGAATGACTATTAAAGAATACGTTTCTGCATGCTTTTCTGCCATTAATAATCATAATATCAAATCCTTTCAAATTAATCGACCAGCAGATACGTACATATACGGGTGTCCGAAATAAAAGTGATCACACGAAAGTTGGTGATAGATTGGGTTAAAACGTGAAGGAAAGTCATGTACCATTTTACAAAATTCGCAATAGTTGTCGAGTTATTAATGATAATGTCTAAGCGAATAAGCGCGCGGAAAATCGTGGGTAGGACGCGGCAAGCGACTGAGAGCGGCGGGAGGCGGGATCATCTAGCGACGGTGTGTAGTCCGAAACATATATTGGCTCATCGTTGTATTTAAGTAGATTATATAAATATATTTTTATTTAAAGCACCATCAATTGCTCGTTACTGTCCTGTACTTTATTCAGATTATTAAAAAATATTAAAATATATATATAAAAAAATAAATATTGTCAGGTTTTGAACCTGACTGGGACCCCGTCACTATTACTACTCTCGCGCTTTCTTACTACGCTATACGGCACTGGTCGATAGCGGGCCTTTCTTCATGTTACATAAACGATATTACCGACTGTTATAAAAAAAACTTTTTTTATAAGACGCATTGGACGAAAAGCTCGAACTCGGAACAACTTTTTTTTAATGTACATTCACTGTACCAAAGCGCATCAAAATCGGCGGGGGCATCACCTCCCCTTCTTAGACATTATCATTAATAACTCGACAACTATTGCGAATTTTGTAAAATGGTACATGACTTGTTGATGTTGCCTATTTAGTCAAACTCGTTTGTCGTTGGAAATGTTTTGATAAAAAACATCCTGACATAAAAACATTCTTTGTAAGATGTGTTGCACTTATGGTAAGTTGCCAATCGTTTGAAAAATTTGAATCAATTTTGCTGCTTACGTTAACTGTCAGTATTCAACAATATGAAGGATATTATAATATAAAATATACAGGACTGCCTTCACCAGTAGAAAAAAGTAAAAAACAATTAGAAAATCATATTGCAACTGAGACTAATACAAATTTTGACATTGATCATATAGAAGTCACTGATAAAAGAGAAGAGAACGATATTACAATAAATGATATTACAATCAATGATAAAGAAAATAATTAGTGACGATATTCATTACTGGATTAAAAAATTAAAAATGCAAGCGGAAATAAATAATGATGAAAAAGCTTCTCGTTTAAATCCTTTTTATTTACCAGAATTTTATAAACAATTAACAAGATTGTGTTTAGAATTTCCATTATGGTCTGGAGTTTTAGCTCCCGTATTTAAATCGGAATATGTACGTGCAACATCAGCACATTGTGAAGCATATTTTAAAGACTTACGGGAATATATTTTCAAAAATGTACGAACTCCTCTGCGTGCAGACAAATTTATCAAGATGCACTTACAATCTATTGACGGAACAATGAAAATAGCATCTGCTGCTATTGTAACTTCAAATGTAAATAATGCAAACAATATTGTTGCATGCGCGAGTCTCGCATGTGAGAGCGAACTTAATCGACTGACGCGAGCAATCGATGTAAATCGATCGCCTCCGTCAGCTGCGAGAAGGAGGCTGCGTCGCTAGGGAGTTGTTTATAACGAAGTCTATCTCTGGACGTCGTCTCGCTCGGACGTGCCAGCGGATTCTCCTGATTTTACCGCTTGTATTAACGACAAATAAAGAGCTATATTCTGCATTCAATTCTTGTGTGTTTATTTACGCGTTCGGCCGCGAGTGATTGTGCGCGAGAGTTAAGGGCGACTCGCAAGCGCAACATTTTTGCTAAAGTGTGCGAAACTCGCGCATGCAACACTTCCCTCCCTCTTCAAAATTGTCATCCCAACAATTTTCCTTAGAAGGGAAATTCTTCCTCGTGCACCGGAGGGCGTCTTCCTTGCCCTACCCTGCGCTGCTGCGATAGGTTACCGGACAGTGTCTCCGTTCCATCAGCTTTCTTATCGGCGGTCCGCGTCGAACGTCTTCCTCGCTCAACCCGAGCTGCTGCTACGGGTTACCAAGCTGCGTCCACACGGCACCGTCCGAAGAAATCTTACCGACCATCTTGTGCACTTGTCACTTGCTCTTGCGCGCTTGGCACTTCTATCTTCGGTTTTGAGAGCTTCGCTCTTCTCTTGACCTTGAGAGCTTCGCTCTTCCTTCTTCGGGATCAGGGGGGGAAAAAAATGTTGTGATCCGTGGTCCCAATGCTCAAAGAGCTCCCTGTCCCGTGTCTCGACATCTGCCCTCCGTCCCGCGGGAAAACCACCGTCAAAAAACCGCGGGCGAGACAGTCCAGAGTCTTTAATGAAGGGAATAGTTTTGCGCGTCTACTGGAGTCTTTTCTCTGGAGATGATGATATCTCCATCCTGAACCGAGTTTCCTGTAATTAAACATAAGAAACAGAAACCAAACTCAAAAAGAATTAACTTATTCAAAAGACTTATCTTTAAACGGGCTCGAGCTCAGTGCCGGTCTCTAAGGACAAAATCTCTATCCTAATCTGAGAAAAGAGCTAAACGATCGAGGTGAATAACTTTATTCTTGTGACATGGAGATTTTCGGATGCAGAACACCACGTCACTAAGCTTCTTCTCTATTATCCGTGGCCCCTCCCATGGACTTTGTAACTTGGGTGCCTTTCCAACTTCTCGTCGGGGATTGTAGAACCAGACTTTCTGTCCTGGTTCGAAATGTACATGCCTTGCTCGACGGTCATACCAAGATTTGACGTTCTTGAATTTTAACTGAAGTCGCCGTCTAGCGAACTGATGAATCAGATCTAGCCTATTTCTGAGTTTGAAGACATAGCTCTCTCCTTCTTCTTCCTCTGCCGCTGAGGGTGGATTTCCTCTTAGCAAGTCCAAAGGTAAACGGAGATCCTGCCCCAGGTACATCTCCGCTGGCGTCGCGCCAGTAGCTTTTTAAGGCTTTTTTTCATCCCTACAACCTAATTTTTTTTAAAGGTTAGGTTAGTTAGGTTGTAGGAGTGAAAAAAAACCTCTATGACAATTCTGACTTCGGATTCGGATTCAGCGGGTCAAAATACATAAGGATATACTGGTCTGGTCCGTCGGACAGACCACTTTTTTTTGTGGGGCTTTTTAAAAGGTAGGTTAATTAGGTTGTAGGGGTGAAACAAAAGCCTCTATGACAATTCTGACTTCGGATTCGGATTCAGCGGGTCAAAATACATAAGAATATACTGGTCTGTCGGACAGACCACTTTTTGGGGGGGGAGGGAGGCTGTGTTATTAATACTTATGAATTAAATATCAAATGTAATAAATAACTTATTGTTATGTAGGTTAAGTTATTCGCGCAGGTTTTGAGTTTAGCGCTGTATGTGGTGGCGTGCGGGTATGCGTTGCGTTTAATTGAGGCGACTGAAGAAGAAGCAACAGAGCAAACTGCGACACTCGCATGTATACAAACGCGAAAATAAAGAATTGTAATTCAGCAGTCGTGATTGCCTCGATCTCTGACCCTACTACATACACAACAAAGTAATTGGCGACGAGGATGAGATCGGAGCACTACAATTAATACGAAAATCACAATACACAGAGATTTTCACAAGTTTTGGACGTTAAGTGAATTGAGTCTCTTTGAAACCGTGACGTCATGGCGACGAGAAATAATTCCTCGTTGGGCTGTGTTCTGAGTACGTTCAACATTGAACATTTGAGTGGCATTCACTTGGACACCGTTCAAATAGACACAGTGCTGAAGGACACAGAGATATTAGACACGATATTTTGCGCACGGTTCAATTGGACACGGAAAAGATACACACGAGAAGAAACGCACCGTGCATTTGCACACCGAAAGAAGGACACCGTGCATTTGCGCACGGAAAAGATGCACATGAAAAGATGCGCACCATGCATTTGCACACCGAAAGAAGGACACCGTGCATTTGCGCACGGAAAAAATGCACACGAAAAGATGCGCACCGTGCATTTGCACACCGACAGAAGGACAAAGAGATGTGCCACGAGAACCAACCGGTTCGGCGGCACCAGGGCACGCGTTGGGACCGTGCCAGGTGATCCACGTCAACCGGGATGTCCAGGTCGCAAAGATCGCAACGTAGGGATCCGCCACGAGAACCGAAGAGTTCGGCGGCATCGGGGCACACGTAGGGACCGTGCCAGGTGACCCCCGTCAACCGGGGTGTCCAGGTCGCAAAGATCGTGACGTAGGGATCCGCCACGAGAACCAACAGGTTCAACGGCACCGGGGCACACGTAGGTACCGTGCCAGGTGACCCCCCTCAACCGGGGTGTCCAGGTCGCAAAGATCGCGACGTAGGAATCCGCCACGAGAACCAATGGATTCGGCGGCACCAGGGCACACGTAGGGACCGTACCAGGCGACCTCCGTCAACCGAGGTGTCCAGGTCGCGAAGATCGCGACGTAGGGATCCGCCGTAAGGAAAACAAAATTTAATTTGTAAACTTATGTGGAAGTAGTGAGATTGAATAATAACGCGTGGGCGGGGTGCAGGGGGAGGGCTTCGCCCTCCCCCTGCATCCCCGCGTAAAAATTATAACATAACTAGAGAGCCCCACATTCAACAACGTGGAAATGAACAGCGTGGACTTAGTTTTGTATGAAAAACAGAAGAAAATTAAGTGCGGTGTCGAATCGTGCGGTTGACGGGGGTCGCCTGGCATGGTCCCTAGCGTGCCCCGGTGTCGCAGAACCCGTTGGTTCTCGTGGCGCACCTCTGTGTCGTGATTTTCGCGACCTGGACATCCCGGTTGACGGGGGTCACCTGGCACGGTACCTACATGTGCCCCGGTGCCGCCGAACTCGATGGTTCTCGTAGCGGATCCCTACGTCGCGGTCTTTGCGACCTGGACACCCCGATTGACGGGGGTCACCTGGCACGGTCCCAACGCGTGCCCCGGTGCCGCCGAACCGGTTGGTTCCCGTGGGACATCTCTGTGTCCTTCTTTCGGTGTGCAAATGCACGGTGCACATCTTTTCGTGTGCATCTTTTCCGTGCGCAAATGCACGGTGTCCTTCTTTCGGTGTGCAAATGCACGGTGCGCATCTTTTCGTGTGCATCTTTTCCGTGCACAAATGCACGGTGTCCTTCTTTCGGTATGCAAATACACGGTGCGTTTCTTCTCGTGTGCATCTTTTCCGTGTCCAATTGAATCGTGCGCAAAATATCGTGTCTAATATCTCTGTGTCCTTCAGCACCGTGTCTATTTGAACGGTGTCTAAGTGAACCACTCCCAAGAAAGAAAATGGATAAGCAAGGATAAGTAGTCGGGAAAAGAAGGAAGAGAATGAGCGTCCGAGTTTCCCCAGCGCTCAGTCCTCGTGAGGGAAGATGAAATTCTAGAGTCGCAACGCCCTGGCTTTCCTTGGGGCTTAGACTCTGGGTTTGGAAGAATGAGAAATGCAGGTATGGAAGTAGGTAAGATAGGAGAGTTCTAACCCAAGGGCAACGAGCGGGGTGCGGGGCGCGGGGGTTCTCGGAGCGCGCGGGGGTATGACGTCACAGGAGTGAAAACGCTTTTATAACGGTCACGTCATAAAATTTTTTGTTGGTAGACCCAAGTTTGAAATACCTACCTTTATATTGTATTTTAATAATATGAACAATACATTACAAAGATAAAACTATCTTTTCAAAATTTTTCAAGCGCCGATCTCGGGCTGCTAAAATTTATAATATTAAAATTTATAATGAAAGAATATTCTTTTTCAAGAGTGCACATGCGTTTGGAATTTTTGAATGCGTTTCTGTATTTCAGAAAAAATTATCTTTTTTATCATCGCCGATCTCAAGCTGCTAAAATTTATAATGTTATAAAATAATATTCGTTTTTTCGAGAGTGCACATGCGATTGGAATTTTTCTTGTGAGGCTTCTTTTTGCGTGGGCCAAAAACTTCTCGAGATGTCAGCTTTCTTTCCCGAAAAGCTGTTTTTATCAATTAATTTAAGTGTTTTCGCTCGCTCGATCGCAATACGGAGCGAGGTTATCCCTTCCACTTGAAGGGAGCGCTTGATAAACCCGTCGGATAGAGCGGCGACGAACTGCTGGCACGCGATCTTATCTCGCACTTCATAAGTGCATATTGGATAAGCCTTGCGAGACAGGCGCTCCAAATCGGCATCCAGCGTCGCGTAATCCTCGCCTGGGGACTGTCTCCGATTCGAAAATTGGAGGTAGTGACTCTGCGCGAGTTCACTCTCGCCAAAACGCAACTCCAACTTCGACCTGAGATCCGCGAACGTGAGGGATTCAATCCCTTCATCGTCTGAATCTAGAATTGAACGCGCCTTCCCGCGTAAACATGATGCTAAGACGGCCGCCTTATCCGTCTCGCTCCACTGATTCGCGCGCGCGACAAACAGAAACTGTGAGAGGAACTCGCGGAGCGGCGCCGTCCCGTTATACGTATCAGGCTTGATTTTTAGAGAGGGTTCCGATAGCGCACGGTGCGATAGCACACATCCCGGTAGCACACATAAAATTTAACTCATTTCCCGATAGCTCACATCCCGATAGCACACGTCCCGATATCGCACAAGATAAAAAACACATTTTCCCGATAGCGCACAACGAAAGAAACATGTTATCCCGATAGCACACATTCCCGAATAACCTTTATCCCGATAGCGCACATCCCGATAGCGCACGTCCCGATAGCGCACATCGCCCGATAGCGCACGTCCTGATAGCGCACGTCCCGATAGCGCACATCCCGATAGCGCACGTCCCGATAGGGACCGTGCCAGGCGACCCCCGTCAACCGGGATGTCCAGGTCGCAAAGATCGAGACGTAGGGATCCGCCACGAGAACCAACGGGCTCGGCAGCACCAAGGCACGCGTAGGGACCATGCTAGGCGATTCCCGTCAACCGGGATGTCCGGGTCGCGAAGATCACAACACAGAGGTGCGCCACGAGAACTAACGGGTTCGGCGGCACTGGGGCACGCTTAGGGACCGTGCCAGGTGACCCCCGTCAACCGGGGTGTCCAGGTCGCGAAGATCACGACACAGAGGTGCGCCACAAGAACCAACAAGTTCGGCAGCACCAGGGCACGCGTATGAACCGTGCCAGGCGATTCCCGTTAATCGGGATGTTCGGGTCGTGAAGATGACGACGTAGGGATCCGCCGTCAAGGAAAACGCGCAAAATTTAAGTTGTAAACCTATGTGGAAGTAGTGAGGTTGGATAATAACGCGTGGGCGGGGTGCAGGGGGAGGGCTTCGCCCTCCCCCTGCATCCCCGCGTAAAAATTATAACATAACTAGAGAGCTCCACATTCAACAACGTGGAAATGAACAGCGTGGACTTAGTTTTGTATGAAAAACAGAAGAAAATTAAGTGCGGAGTCGAATCGTGCGGTTGACGGGAATTGCCTGGCATGGTTTCTACGCGTGCCCCGGTGCTGTAGAACCCGTTGGTTCTCGTGGCGCACCTCTGTGTCGTGATCTTCGCGACCTGGACACCCAGATTAACGGGAATCGCCTGGCACGGTTCATACGCGTGCCCCGATGCGGCCGAACTTGTTGGTTCTCGTGGCGCACCTCTGTGTCGTGATCTTCGCGACCTGGACACCCAGGTTGACGGGGGTCACCTGGCACGGTCCCTACGTGTGCCTCGGTGCCGCCGAACCCGTTAGTTCTCGTAGCGGATCTCTACGTCGCAATCTTTGCGACCTGGACACCCCGATTAACGGGAATCGCCTGGCACGGTTCATACGCGTGCCCCGATGCTGCCGAACTTGTTGGTTCTCGTGGCGCATCTCTGTGTCGTGATCTTCGCGACCTGGACATCCCGGTTGACGGGGGTCACCTGGCACGGTCCCTACGCGTGCCCCGGTGCTGCCGAGCCCGTTGGTTCTCGTGGCGGATCCATACGTCTCGATCTTTGCGACCTGGACACCCCGGTTAACGGGGGTCGCCTGGCTCAGTCCCTATCGGGACGTGCGCTATCGGGACGTGCGCTATCGGGACGTGCGCTATCGGGATGTGCGCTATCGGGATAAAGGGTATTCGGGAATGTGTGCTATCGGGATAACATGTTTCTTTCTTTGTGCGCTATCGGGAAAATGTGTTTTCTATCTTGTGCGATATCGGGACGTGTGCTATCGGGATGTGAGCTATCGGGAGATGAGTTAAATTTTATGTGTGCTACCGGGATGTGTGCTATCGCACCGTGCGCTATCGGGACCCTCCCGATTTTTATGTATAAGATGATCTGCAAATTCTATGTATTCTTTAATTGGTATAGTACGGGTTATTGCACAAATACTTTCTTATGAAGTTAGATTTATTATAATTATTTTGGTATTAATAATTTTAAGTGAGAGATATTCATTTGTAGATTTTTTTTAATGACAAATTTATATATGATATAGGGTTATTATACTACCAATATTTATTTTATTTTTTATTAGAATTTTGGCTGAATTAAATCGATCCCCAATAGATTTTATTGAAGGAGAGTCTGAATTAGTATCTGGATTTAATGTTGAATATTTTAGAAGTGGATTTGCGTTAATTTTTATGGCTGAATATGGTATAATTATTTTTTGGAGATATTTAATTATAATAATATTTATAGGATTAAGTGGTATTATGTGGTATTTAGCCCGCGCGACGCGTGCCCCGCGTACGCGCCCTCGTCTGTTACTAACGGACGTGACGTCGCAGTCGAATTTCCACGCCGGCCGTGTTCCGCACTCGCGTCCTCGCCCGCGCCTAACACACGCGACTCTACGACACTCGAATTCTCGCGCGTGGCGCGCCCCGCACACGCGCCCTCATCCGCGCCCAACGCACGCGACGTCTCGAACGAATTTCCGCTCCTCCAGGCGGGTGATCGCTGCGTCGCGTTCTCGCAGACGGTCCTCCATTTACTTGCGGAAGTCGCGCTGCTCCTGCCACTCCTGTCGCCGCTCCTCGCGCAACGTCTGCAGCTCCAGAAAAATAGCCTCGTAGGCGCTCGTCTCCGTCGCGGTCGGCGCTGTGTCTTGCGAGTGAGTCTCCGTCGCAGCTGACATCGCGGTCTGCGAACGAGTCCTCGGGGAAGTGTGCGTCAACGACATCTCGTTAGAAGTCTGTATGGCCAGTCAGTGCGTGTCAGGCGATCCGCAGATCCGTGTGTCAGGCGATCCCGGCTGAGCCCCCAAAATGTTGCGTCCGCGTGCACTCTTTGAGCGTTCTCGCACACACACTCACTCACTCGCGACCGTGCGCGTAAATAACAACGCGTTCCGTGATAGTAAAGAAGGCTCTTTATTTGACTGTGAATATAGGCGGTTAGAAAGCAGGAGAGTCTGCTGGCACGTCCGAACGGGTCAACGTCCAGAGATCGGTCTGTTAATTCGTAGCCCTTGACGACGCAATTTCCTTGTCGCAGCTGATGGAGACGAACGTGAATATCGCTCGCTCGCGTCAGCCGATTAAGGCTGCCCACACACGAAGCGAGACTCGCGCATGCAACAATATTTTCATCTTCAGATTTCATGTTTCGGCGATGCGATCATCGACTGGTAATAGTATGTATGAAGATTTAACTTTTAAACTGCTTTCTTATCCTCTCCGTTCGCCGCCGTTTCTGATTCGGTGATAGCGTCTCGTCACAGCTCGCTTATCGCGGGAGTGGTTCACTTAGACACCGTTCAAACAGACACGGTGCTGAAGGACACAGAGATAGAAAGACACAGAGATATTAGACACGATATTTTGCGCACGATTCAATTGGACACGGAAAAGATGCACACGAGAAGAAACGCACCGTGTATTTGCACACCGAAAGAAGGACACCGTGCATTTGTGCACGGAAAAGATGCACACGAAAAGATGCGCACCGTGCATTTGCACACCGAAAGAAGGACACCGTGCATTTGCGCACGGAAAAGATGCACACGAAAAAATGCGCACCGTGCATTTGCACACCGAAAGAAAGACACAGAGATGTCCCACGGGAACCAACCGGTTCGGCGGCACCGGGGCACGCGTTGGGACCGTGCCAGGTGACCCCCGTCAATTGGGGTGTCCAGGTCGCAAAGACCGCGACGTAGGGATCCGCCACGAGAACCATCGAGTTCGGCAGCACCGGGGCATACGTAGGGACCGTGCCAGGTGACCCCCGTCAACCGGGGTGTCCAGGTCGCGAAGATCACGACACAGAGGTGCGCCACGAGAACCAACGGGTTCTGCGACACCGGGGCACGCGTAGGGACCATGCCAGGCGACCCCCGTCAACCGCACGATTTGACACCGCACTTAATTTTCTTCTATTTTTCATACAAAACTAAGTCCACGCTGTTCATTTCCACGTTGTTGAATGTGGGGCTCTCTAGTTATGTTATAATTTTTACGCGGGAATGCAGGGGGAGGGCGAAGCCCTCCCCCTGCACCCCGCCCACGCGTTATTATTCAATCTCACTACTTCCACATAAGTTTACAAATTAAATTTTGCGCGTTTTCCCTACGGCGGATCCCTACGTCGCGATCTTCGCGACCTGGACACCTCGGTTGACGGAGGTCGCCTGATACGGTCCCTACGTGTACCCTGGTGCCGCCGAACCCGTTGGTTCCCGTGGCGGATCCCTACGTCGCGATCTTTGCGACCTGGACACCCCGGTTGACGGGGGTCACCTGGCACGGTACCTACGTGTGCCCCGGTGCCGCCGAACCCATTGGTTCTCGTGGCGGATCCCTACGTCGCGATCTTTGCGACCTGGACACCCCGGTTGACGGGGGTCACCTGGCACGGTACCTACGTGTGCCCCGGTGCCGCTGAACCCGTTGGTTCTCGTGGCGGATCCCTACGTCGCGATCTTTGCGACCTGGACACCCCGGTTGACGGGGGTCACCTGGCACGGTCCCTACGTGTGCCCCGATGCCGCCGAACTCTTCGGTTCTCGTGGCGGATCCCTACGTTGCGATCTTTGCGACCTGGACACCCCGGTTGACGGGGATCACCTGGCACGGTCCCAAAGCGTGCCCTGGTGCCGCCGAACCGGTTGGTTCTCGTGGCACATCTCTTTGTCCTTCTGTCGGTGTGCAAATGCACGGTGCGCATCTTTTCGTGTGCATCTTTTCAGTGCGCAAATGCACAGTGTCCTTCTTTCGGTGTGCAAATGCACGGTGTCCTTCTTTCGGTGTGCAAATGCACGGTGCGCATCTTTTCATGTGCATCTTTTCCGTGTCCAATTGAACCGTGCGCAAAATATCGTGTCTAATATCTCTGTGTCCTTCAGCACTGTGTCTATTTGAACGGTGTCCAAGTGAATGCCACTCGCTTATCGCGGCCTGTAACGCATGCACATCCCTCTCGAACGCTGTTCAGCCTCTCGATAAATTCCCGCTGTTGGTCACTCAAAATTTTAACGCACTGTTCCACATATAGTTTGTTAGCCGCGTCATCGTCATTCTCTGGTTGCGCTACACGACGAATCTTGCACGACTTTGCGTCAAATTCCACACCGACATGGCACAGTGCATTATCACGCACATAACTTCTCACTAGTTTGCTCCAGCCGCTGATCGAGTCATTTCTCCGTTCAAATAGACCGAATTTATTGACAGACATTTTTCGATGTGAGTGACGCCAATCGACTGGTTTGTTTCGAAGATACTCCGGTTAATTTATAATGATACCAGCTTCACGAAGTTCCTCGATGATCGACAGCATCTCGTTGTCGTGAGCATTATGACCGGCTTGGCGCGAAGCGTCGAGCAAACGTAGTCGATCCACTAGCTCGTTGGGATCATCCCAGTGCACGTAATCAATCGCATTGTCGTTCAACGTCATAGCGCGAGGCAATCCTTCTCCAGATTTGCTCTTGGATTCGATCGATAGTAACGGCGCGATTATGTATTTGTACTTATAGCCTTTGTTGCCCGATATGCGATTAAGCGCATTATAATTGAGTCTATGCGCGTTCGTCAGCAGCAGTATATTCTTGTAGTTTAGTTTATCTTTCTCTGTATAGACGCTATTAGCGGGCAGTTTCTTGAAGATCAACTCATAAAGACCAGGCGTATCGGCGAATCGTACGCCATCGATAATTATGTTGTCAGCGTTGTCCACGCCAATGCGTTTATCACCAAGCATCATTTCATTGTTGCTCAGACGAACATCGTATACATTATCTAAACCGCTTAGTCGATCATCGCTCAAAACGTCTTCGATGTAACTTCGACTTAACGGACCCAGGTTACCAAGCAACGTTTCTCGACTTTCTGCCGTTTCTAGTTGCTTTCGAACGGTTGTATTGAGCGAGTCATCCGTTCGCTCGAAAAGATTCTCGCTCGCGAGCAATTCGGGCGATTGTACGGTTGTTACCGTCGCAGTCGTATTGGTGATACGTTCAGCGGAGACGCAAATTGATAAGTTTTATACGGTGTCGATGCATGAACCAACGATCGGTTCCTCTTTGTTTTACTCAATGTCGCATCCTCCGCCACATGCTTCTGGGCAAATAACGTTTCGTCTTCTACGTCGCCGTTGTTGTCGCCGTCGTCATCGTCATGCGGTTCTTCCTTTATCGTGCGCATGCCAGAATTTTCAACCATCTTTTGCAGCGGTTCAACAATAGGCTTGAAGTGCGTCTTCACCGCGATATCATCCTCGATCTTACCAGTCTTCAAAGCGCGATGTTTCTTGCGAATCGATTCACTCGTCTTCTCAATCTCCCTCGCGATCTTTTCACGTTCACGAATATCTTTGTTCCCCGCCATGTCGACAGATCGTTCGCATTTGCCTCGATGGAGTATCGACGACTAACTGTGTTGTGGTATCGCAAACATGTTAAATCCTTTTCGATATCGCCCATTCGTAAGCGGACTGTCTTTGTCTATCACTACGAATTCGTACTCACACTGCCAACAATCGTTACAAAACGCACAGAAATTCCCGTACGACATGTCAGTGTTCACGTGATCGTTGTAAACATGTTTCAAATTGGTAGCATCCTGTTTGAACAGGATCAGCAAGTTCGCGTTGTCGCGTATTAGATGTTTGGGTATTCTCGCATACGTCTGACAGAGATAGAAACAGTCGACGTTCGAGTGCCGACCCATCGAGAAGTATTCTCTCACCGTATCTTGTTTGTCGCACACAACGTCATCGAAAACAAAAATCGAGTTTGGACGCGCATCGTTCGGCGGGATGACATTGTTATTAGAGAATGTAAAAGAGCCAATTTCATCGATCGATGTCAGTAGCTTCTCCAGATATTGATACTTTGGCTGCTGCAGCGACTTTGAGTACAGGTACACGTTCTCGAAACGCACGCCGTGCGGACTTTCCAACAAACTTATCAAAACGTTGATTTTACCACAATTCGAGGGGCCGCAGATGATTGCGCGTACAGTGTTCGGCAGCATCGCGCCGTGCTTTCGCACCTCCACTCTGTCCCCCATTGTCCGCAATCTATCGTCGTAGTTTGTGACGTATCGTCAACGGTTGCCGCACGAATTTCATTTCTCTTTGCACTTCTAAGTAGAGAACGGAATCGAGCGTGCCTATTTATAGTCGCGCGAAATCGTAAATCGCTCAGAAATGTTTTTGCTTTTGTCAGATAACAGTGACATATGCGATTTAACCGCCGAACAGTTGAACTATGTACCAAAGATCGTTCTATTACGGCAGTTTTATAATTGCATAGATTATGTGTGGGATAGACTTCCAGATCATATTAAGGCGGATTCGGAAGTTCAAGAGTATCGTCGTTGCCTGCAACATTATAATTTACCGTCTCAGCGAACGTATATCGATGGTCCGGCGCCGTTGATCAAGGATTGCCACGAATGTCAGTTGCAACGACGTCTAGCCAATCGGTAAAAAGCGGTGGCAGTTTGCTCAATAGCGCGATAAACGCGCTTCCCTTCGAATTACATATCCCCGGCTATCAGTTTTGCGGTCCGGGAACTCACTTAGAGAAACGTTTGGCGAGAGGCGATCAAGGTATAAATTCACTGGACGCAGCGTGCCGCGAGCACGACATAGCGTATTCTCGGAGCAACGATCTTGCCGAGAGACACACGGCGGACAAAATACTCGCCGAGAAAGCGCGAAAACGCATTGTTACGTCCGGACCCGTGAATTTCTTGCAATGTCAAGTGACTGGGATAAGGAGCGGGCAAGGAAGGGCGTAACTAGCCGTTTGTTTTGAATCTCGAAGACACTCTATCGGGACGAGTGCTCCGAGTCGATCGCATGTGGATGTTTCGTCTACAGGTCAACATTCGAGACGCTTTGACACTATAAACGAACCATGCGATCGTCGGTCCTATTTCAGGTCAAGGTTTAAACCCTCTTACCCCGGGACAGGACCATGTGCTAGCTCGAGGGAGGAATGAACGAGGTTGAAGTTCAAAGCGAAATAATTGTTGTCTTGGATTTGGTTAAATTTTACATTCTAATTGATTCATAAAATAAAAAGGTAGATACAACTAAATTATAGATTAAAGTAACATAACAAGAATTAAATTTACGAAATTTGTTTATAATATCGGATAACGAAATTATTATATGTATGTCTAGTTGTACTGCAATAGATATCTCGTATAAAATCTAACTATCTATCTCGTAATAAAGTCTACATATCGTCTCGTATATAAAAATATATATATATATATTGGTCTCACGTAAAAATATCTAGAATTAGTTAACTTATTATATGTGTGTGTGTGTGTATGTGGGTGTGGAGAAATCAGGAATGTGTAGGAGGACATGAGAGAGAGGAAAAAGAGTTCTTGTCTTAATGGTATGGAGCTCTCCGCTTGGCAGGCGGTTCACCAAAGAGCTCCTCGTCGTCGGGGAGCTCAGCTCCGTGAGGACGTTCCTCAATGACCTCGGGAGAGTCGGGAAACTCCACCTCGGAGTCCGCTTGTTCAATATCGGAGTCACTCTCGGACTCTTCGGAAGGAGGACTAGGGGGCCGTATAGGTGCCCCGTCGTCGTGCGGGAGAGCAGGACGAGGAGGAGACGGGGGTGTCGGTGGCGGAGTATCGGGGTATATATTATAGGGGAGAGGATCTGGAGGGAAACGCAGGTCGAAGAGTCGCCAGAACTTTCTGTCATCCAACCGGATGAATTCCTCTAATTCGTCCAAAATCTGGTTCAATTCGCGTTCCGGATCGTCCTGCGGACCGGGTGGTATTCCTTCGAATGCCACTAAAAGATTTGAATTTCCGAATTGACTCCGCGATCCACCACGAATTTTGAACGAAGGGAGGAATGTATTTATATATTAAATGAGATAACTCATTTTTGCTGGTGCGACTGTGAGGGAGTTCCCTTCAGAGGTGCACTGACGTTTCTATATCTCTCTCTCTCTCTCTCTCTCTCTCTCTCAATTTAGGTTGAAGGTATGCAGGAAGAAATGTGATGAACTTTGCACAACTATTAACTACGCACTTTAAAGGACTGTCAAGAAGAGTAGAAGAAGTGTGTGTTCTAGTTCCGCTGGACCACGCTTTTTATATTAGATTTTTGGGGGAGGTAGCCCTTCCCAAATCTCCGAGTGATTATCTTTGATTGGTAATTAATATTTACATTTAATATTTACGATCTCCTAATAAGGGCATGTTACCTTTTCTCGGTCTCCTATTGGATTATAAGTTCGACTTAGGTCAAAGGTTGCACACGGCTCGCAACCATCTCTTAGAATCATCATTAGGTACTCATTTCTTCGAAGTGTTTTGTCATACGATGACATATCTATTGCAGTATTTAGGTTTGGAAGTAATAACTCGTGCCTCGGTTTATAAGATCGGCGACGTGAGTTTATAGGAGTGGGTTTTAGATGATTGATTAGTATTAAATAAAAAAATATATATATATTCGAGATCGCCGATTATGTATTGGCTATGTCTAATGCATTTCGAGTTAATTTCTATATAACTTCGCTATTTGGTTGTTTTTCGCGAATGGAAGAAATCGTGGAGTCTCCGGACGTAACACCCCCCGCCTTAGACAAATGTTGGGGGTGTAACAACAACATTTGCAAAAGAGAGATTTTGGAGTGATTTCTTCCATTTGCTGATCGTTGATCTAATTGGTGTGTAAACCTAGAAGAATTAGAAGGAGGAGGAAAGATAAGGCAACCGCCAAATCCCCTTCCTTATTCTTTCGTCCTTCTTTTACATTTTTTTTTTAAATTCACTTATTTCTAATTATATATATATATATATATATATATATATATATATATCCTCTTTATCAATCAGCATTATCATTATTACTACCTTCATTTATTCATACCTTTCCTTTTCTCTCTCTCTTTTTTTTTTTACTCTTCTTCCTTTTCCTTTTCTACAATGCAATAATTATTTTAATATATATATATATATTTTTTGTTTTATGAAAAGGAAGAGTTCAATCTCTATAATATATATATATATCCTCCCCTTTTTATTTTCTTCTATCTATTTATTTATTTATTTCTATATTATATTTTTTTTTCATAAAGGGAAGAAAAAAAAAATTTTTTTTCTACAGACATACATATATGTATACGGATCCATTTGGATATAAATTTCATAAAAATAAAGATATATATATATTTTTTTTATTATTTTTTTTAAATATATATATAATTTTTTCTTTCATTTTTACCTTTTATTTTTTTTCTTTTTCTATAATATAATAATTATTTTAATATATATATGTTGTTTTTTTTTTTACATTTCCTTTTTTATAAAGAGAAGAAAGAACTTTATCTCTAAGCATATATATATATATATATATATATATATATATATATATGTATGTATGTATGTGGATATATTCAGATATACATTTCGTAAAAATATATTTATATATATATATATGTATACTGGTTTTTTTTTCTTTTTGGACAAATATTATTATAACTACTTATTAAATAATGAAAATCATGCGGTTGTAAGAATATAATTTAATTTAAATATATATATATATATATATATATATTGTTGTGTGCTGCGGGCACCCGGTATATTCCTAGGGCGCGTGAGTCTGCTACAGCCCACTCGACCGGTTGTCAACAGTTGTCGTTGGGCGATAAAGAAACGAGATCTTCTCGCTGGTGATAGGTCCACGCTAGACTCTTTTCAGAGAGGACGCATACGGCTTATGCTATACGATTTCCTCAGTGTATCACGACGGCTTTAACGAAGCTAATGCTCTGTGCCTTCGCGATTTTCTTTCTTTCCGCACGCCCGCCTCGCGAGTGTATGTGAGAGTGATGTTGTGTTTTGCCGAAAGCGTGACAATATATATATATATATATTTATGTTTATTTATATGTATACATATACAGGGTGTTCAAAAAGTCCCGGACCGGTTAAATAACTTGTAAAGTAGGCGTCGCACTGAAAAATGATCAAGATAAAAGTTGTAGGAAATGTCCCTGGCTATCCGATGGTGACCATGGCTGTGACCTTGACGTTGACCTTCAAGGTCATTTGAAGGTCAAGTCGATTTTTTTAAATGGAACCCCATATTTTTGATCCCGGAAACGAAAAGAGCGGAAAATTTCACGTTCAGATATGACCTTGACCATTTTTTTTAAATTTGACCTCTGATGGTTGACAAGGCTGACACCAATCCCAGCCGGCTAAGGCAAGGTTGGGTGATGTCCGGCCAGTGAAGGCAAGGCTGACATCAATCCCAGCCGGTTAAGGCAGGGAAGGGTGAAGCCAGACAATTGCAGTAAGTTGGAAGTTATTTATTAGAGCAAATGCTCAAAGTTTTCGCCCCCAGCTGTCTGGCAATACGCTATGCGGTTGTAAAATGCTGCAACCGCTTGGCGAATCATGTCTGCATCAATGGCAATGATTTCATCTCTTATTCTCTGTTGAAGTTCATCGAGGTTTGCTGGTTTCGTTCGATATACCCTATCTTTGAGGTAACCCCACAAAAAATAATCTAGTGGTGTAAGATCAGGGGATCTGGCTGGCCATTCTATAGCTCCTCTTCTCCCTATCCACCTTGCTGGAAATACTGTGTTTAAGTAGGTACGAACATCTCGGCCATAATGAGGAGCTGCACCATCTTGCTGAAACCACGTCTGGTGAAAATCATCGCCCACAATTGCCTGAATCGCCGGTATGATTCTATTTCGCAACATGTCTTCGTACTTCACCGCAGTAAGATTTCCGTCAATGAAGAAGGGCCCAACTATTCTGTTATTAATAATCCCGGCCCAGACATTCAATTTTTGAGGATATTGAGTATTGCGAGTATCAGACATCCATCTTGGGTTGTTATCGCTCCAGAACCTAAAATTATGCCTATTGACATTGCCATTAAGTTCAAACGTAGCTTCGTCTGAAAATAAAATTCTATTCAAGAAATTTCCATCAGCATCTATTTGGGCCATCATCAATTCACAAAACTGAAGGCGTCTATCAGAATCATCTTCAAACAGTTCATGTACAAGTTTAATTTTGTATGGATGGAACTTTAATTTTTTTTTCAAAATATTATGTGTAGATCCAACACTAATATCATGTTGCTGATATAATTTCCTAACCGTACTGTGGCGATGTTCAGTAACTGAGAGAGCAACATCCAGCTGTTTCTCTGGATTAGTTGCTGTAACAGGGCGACCCGATCTAGGAAGATCCTTTACACTTCCAGTCAAATTGAACCGTGCAATTGTCCTTTGTACAGTCGACTTGGATATCTGTTCAGCTCCTACCCTAAATGTATCGTTGAATAAAATCTGTACATCTTCATTAGATCTCGTCATATTTCCATAGCCTTTCATCATAAGAATAAGTATTCGCTCTCGTTCAGTGAGAGGAGCCATGTTATCTTAAAATTACAGACACGAGCTATGAAAAAAACAGCTCTATCACGGAAGAAAGTCACACTTTCTTGAAAGTAATAATGAAATGGCAGAAGCAAGTAGAGTACTCAATGATGAACATTCAAATTGATGAACTACTAATATTCACATTAGCGTAAGTAAAATAAACCCGATTTAGAGAAAGAATTATGCAGTCTCACAACTCTTAATATTAAGAGTTGCGTAATTCTCAAATATTTAACCGGTTAAGTGGTAGGCTTTTTTTCCAAATTTCGTACCAAAAGTGGTAGACGACAATTAGTCAGACAAGTAGTTCATCAATTTGAATGTTCATCATTGAGTACTCTACTTGCTTCTGCCATTTCATTATTACTTTCAAGAAAGTGTGACTTTCTTCCGTGATAGAGCTGTTTTTTTCATAGCTCGTGTCTGTAATTTTAAGATAACATGGCTCCTCTCACTGAACGAGAGCGAATACTTATTCTTATGATGAAAGGCTATGGAAATATGACGAGATCTAATGAAGATGTACAGATTTTATTCAACGATACATTTAGGGTAGGAGCTGAACAGATATCCAAGTCGACTGTACAAAGGACAATTGCACGGTTCAATTTGACTGGAAGTGTAAAGGATCTTCCTAGATCAGGTCGCCCTGTTACAGCAACTAATCCAGAGAAACAGCTGGATGTTGCTCTCTCAGTTACTGAACATCGCCACAGTACGGTTAGGAAATTATATCAGCAACATGATATTAGTGTTGGATCTACACATAATATTTTGAAAAAAAAATTAAAGTTCCATCCATACAAAATTAAACTTGTACATGAACTGTTTGAAGATGATTCTGATAGATGCCTTCAGTTTTGTGAATTGATGATGGCCCAAATAGATGTTGATGGAAATTTCTTGAATGGAATTTTATTTTCAGACGAAGCTACGTTTGAACTTAATAGCAATGTCAATAGGCATAATTTTAGGTTCTGGAGCGATAACAACCCAAGATGGATGTCTGATACTCGCAATACTCAATATCCTCAAAAATTGAATTTCTGGGCCGGGATTATTAATAACAGAATAGTTGGGCCCTTCTTCATTGACGGAAATCTTACTGCGGTGAAGTACGAAGACATGTTGCGAAATAGAATCATACCGGCGATTCAGGCAATTGTGGGCGATGATTTTCACCAGACGTGGTTTCAGCAAGATGGTGCAGCTCCTCATTATGGCCGAGATGTTCGTACCTACTTAAACACAGTATTTCCAGCAAGATGGATAAGGAGAAGAGGAGCTATAGAATGGCCAGCCAGATCCCCTGATCTTACACCACTAGATTATTTTTTGTGGGATTACCTCAAAGATAGGGTATATCGAACGAAACCAGCAAACCTCGATGAACTTCAACAGAGAATAAGAGATGAAATCATTGCCATTGATGCAGACATGATTCGCCAAGCGGTTGCAGCATTTTACAACCGCATAGCGTATTGCCAGACAGCTGGGGGCGAAAACTTTGAGCATTTGCTCTAATAAATAACTTCCAACTTAATGCAATTGCCTGGCTTCACCCTTCCCTGCCTTAACCGGCTGGGATTGATGTCAGCCTTGCCTTCACTGGCCGGACATCACCCAACCTTGCCTTAGCCGGCTGGGATTGGTGTCAGCCTTGTCAACCATCAGAGGACAAAAAAAAAAAAAATGGTCAAGGTCATATCTGAACGTGAAATTTTCCGCTCTTTTCGTTTCCGGGATCAAAAATATGGGGTTCCATTTAAAAAAATCGACTTGACCTTCAAATGACCTTGAAGGTCAACGTCAAGGTCACAGCCATGGTCACCATCGGATAGCCAGGGACATTTCGTACAACTTTTATCTTGATCATTTTTCAGTGCGACGCCTACTTTACAAGTTATTTAACCGGTCCGAGACTTTTTGAACACCCTATATATCTACGTGATAATACAATAGACGTAAGCTGGATTTATGTGCTTAGTTTTGTTCGGTGATCGCAGTCGGAGTGTCACAGTGATCACAGTCGGGAACACCAAGCATCATGCGGTCGGAGTGTTGCGCGCATCCCATTCTTATGAGCAGTTCCTTCAAGTCGGTTATTTCGTCTTCACCGTCGCGCACAGCTTGGAAAGAGACGGCGGCTGCTTCATCTGCGTAAGTCCCGTGGATTTGGATGTGTCCCTCCCGTCTTTCTATTAAAAATTTAGTGAGTATGTCGACTCTCCGGGGCCAGAGAATACCTGTTCCTATGGGTTTAATATAGGCAAGTCCGCAGGGAATAGCTTTCCAGCGAAGCTCGCGGAATCGGTCTTGCAATACGTAGCAATCACATATGGGCCGTTCGATGGTTCGCCCCCAGTCTCTTAAAAGGATGGTAACTAGATTTCTTCCAACCTGCTCGACGACTCCTCTCTGCCATCGTCTCCCTTCGCGAATTGCTACCAATTCACCTGGTTTAACGTGGTCAGGGCGGTGGCGCAGGAGGTGACTCTTTCGGTTCATGCGCCGAGTCATTTCATCGATGAGTTCGTCAAGGTCCTCGCGGCTGTCCTCAAGCAGGACCCAGAAAAATGTTGGGTTTTCTACTTTGAGAACTCGTACTTTGAGAGGTCCGCGGGACAGGAGTCTGGTATTGATATGCTCAATCTCCATGTTCTAAAAACAATTGTAGCGGTGGTATTTCTTCAGATTGCCGGTTTGTGTGAAATAATAAAAATTACATAATTTCCACCCCTCCTTTTTTTTCTTTAAAATTTCTCTTATATATATATATAAATATGAGTGTTTTTTTTTATATATATACCTTCCCCCTTTTTTATTCTTTTAGTTTGAAGGTATAAGTGGATGGTTGAGGGGGTTGTGGAGGAGGAAGTACGGGGTAATTATGTTGCGGATCCGTTATGTTTATTACGCTGGTGGATGATTCGGAAGAATCTATTTTGTTTGTAAATCCCCATTGAGGTCGAAAATTCTCATTCAGTTCACGGCTCTCGGTTAATATCGGGGACTTATGTCGGTTTCCTTGGATTTTTTTCTTCCTAAATGTAAAAGGAGCTGGGTTAACGAGTCCCATATGGCTCCTATTAGGTACACGGACCATCCATACACAGTGTGTAAAGCGTACCCGTGTACGAGCGTGTCGAGTATTAACTTAATGGCTCTTATACATAAATATATTCCAAGTAGTCCAGCGCTAAGATTGCCAAAGATTAAGAATTTACCCCAGAATTTTTGCCAGGCAGAAACAGCGATTTTGTGGATAGATGCCTCGTCTATAAGGTTTGAAATGGAGCCTTCATTCATTAGAGTCGACCGCCCCATTACTCCTCTTACTACAGTATTGATAACGGCGGGTCGCTCAGCAGGAAACATTATGTGGTCCCTCAATTCGTCTAAGTCGTTCTGCGTATATATGCCGCTAGTAGCAAGTGCTCCGGGGCTAACATATTTCCAAGTAAGTTTCGTTAGTGGTTTCATAACAGTGGGCGGCATTGTTTCTATCGGTTTTGGTAGAAATTTATACCACGCTCCTTCTAAAAGATACATAGACGGTGCCAGAGCGTTGCAAGTGACTTGTGTTCCTTGCCGCAATAGGACGTGGGTTTGTGGCGTCAAAAAGTAGGTAATATTTTTTCGCGTTACTGGAAGCTGCTCGTAGCATTCTTTTGTCTGTAATATTTTCACTTCGACTGGAACGCATTTCACTATGTGAATAACTTCTCCAGCTAGGAGAGCCATATATCCGGGCCCTTTCATAAAATGGTAGGCGAAAATGTCAGGCGATCGTGCAGCAATGGATAAGGCATTTTGCATGAGCCGGGCCTCGAGATTACATTGTTGCATCAGTATATTCCTGTACAGTCTATTAATCTGGTAGCGCACGTGTTTTTCTACATACACGAATTTCGAATTCACGTATGTAAAGAGATCGAAACTACTAGTGCGACCGTGGTTTTGAAAGACATTGAGCTCGGGGTGTTCTTCAAAAATTACAAGTTTCGGATGTTCAGTTCGAATAAGCTTGTATCCACAAGTCATATATTCGCCTGTTTTAGTTAAGGCGAAGACTGTGTCCTGAGAAGTTAGTGAATAGGTAATTTGTGGTGGGTCCCGCGAATAGTCGATTATTTTGTCTGCATGTCCACGATACAAAGAACTGTAATCGGAGAGCTTGCAGGTGTCTGCAGGCATGGGATCCCAAAAGGTATTCCCGCCTTCTATGTCAGTACAGTGTCCGGCGCTCAATTCGCAGGTCACCCCTGACCGAAGTTGCACTCGATTAGCGTTCACTCGTACAGTGGCGGTGTAGTCTTGCAAGGTAATTTTTACGCTACTCAGCACGACGACATCTCCCCATGTTCCGTACGGGTCGGAATACGCTCCTCCGGAGCATCTGCCATCGTTGTCTATTTGGCCAGCTAGGACGATCGGACGAGTAATGGTTTGATTAGATTTTAGTCCGGCTATAAGAGTGCCTGATATTTCGAAGCTACCATAGGTGTATAAGCGAGAACATGCTGCATGAGATATTTCATGTATATATGAATATTTGCCGTTATATACGTCCATGGTGTGAGAGAACATTCTGCATTTCTTTATCGAGCGATCTATTTCGACCTTGCATTGTATCACTTGTACAGATTTAAATTCTTCGGTTTGCAATAATTGTAGATAAATCGGAGTGCTATTCACTTGCTGTAGAGGGACATCGCATTCCTCAATGTCTATTAGCGATAGGTTAGTCAAGTTTGCGGACGGAGCTCCACAATCGTATCCTATTATTCCTTGAGCTTGTCGTGGCCATATGATCAATAGTAATATAACGGTTATCCCACAATTCCAGAGATTCATCTGAAAGTTAGATGATTCCGAGTTTTATTTTATTTATTTATTTATTTATTTATTTATTTTTAATTGGTTTTGACGTGAGAAATTCGTAATCGGTTAGGATGTACAATTCGACTGTTTTTCTTTATTCTAATTTTTATATTATTTCGATTTAATATTTCCAATACTTCGTGTGGACCGGTATATTGGTCACCGAATATGCCAGGTTTAGGTCCCTTTAATAAAAATACATAATCTCCAGGTTTAAAGGTTTGAGGATTAATCTTCCTATCGTAATATTTTTTTGATTTGTGTTTAGCTTCGACAACATTATCTCGGGCATTTGTCTGGAGAGCGTGGAGTTGCGTGACAAGATTTATCAAGTATTCGTGGTAATTGGCTAATTTTTCTTCCGGCGCCAGAGGTTCATTTGATGGAATTCTTGCTATCTTTCCGAAAATTAATTCATACGGAGTGTGTTTCGTGGCTTCATGTACACTGGTATTATAATTGAACATGGCAAGGCCGATCCATCTATCCCACTGTTTCTGTTCGTTTGCATATTGTTTTAAATACTCCCCCAGTGCGTGATGCGATCTTTCTAATGATCCGTTCGATTGTGGGTGAAAGGCGGTTGTACGAAATTTGCGTATCCTAAATATTTTTGCAACTCTCTTTATTAAGTCGCTAATAAAATTTCTACCTTGATCTGTTAATATCGCTTTAGGTGCTCCGAATACGCATATAAATCTGTCCACGAAAGTTTCAGCGATCGTCTCGGATGTTTGATCCATTAAAGGTATTCCCATACAGAATTTAGTTAGTTGATCTTGCAGAGTCAGTATGTATTCGTTCCCTCTTTCTGTTCGAGGCAATGGCCCGACGATATCCATGGCTACTTTATCAAAAGAAGATCCCGGTGTGTCGGTAATTATCATTGGTTGCTTAGTTTTTACTCGTACAAGTTTTTTTAATTGACACTGTAAACATTGCTGTATATATAGTTGGATATCGGATTTTAAATTTTCCCAGTAATATTTATGCTTGATTCTATTATAAGTTTTAGTAACGCCTCGATGACCTCCGGTAGGCGAGCAATACATTTCAGAAATTATAGTTGGACGGAGATCTTTCGGTGGGTATTTAATTGATCCGTTACAAATGATTAATTTACATTCCGTGTCAATGAACAATAATTGTAGGGCGGATTTAATATTACTCCATGGAACGTTATTAACAAAATCCGTTTTCGCAATGCTAATCGTTTCCAACTTTAATTTGTCAACGACGTTTCGTAATTCTTTTATTGCGGCAGTGATTCGCGTCAAAGTTATTGTAGGGCTTTCCCGTTGTTCTTCACAAATGAGCAAGGCTATATGGTAATATTTTTTATATTTTATGGCTTTCACGTCACTCAATGCGAGAGATCCTAAGTTTGGAATTTCATTTCGCTCAAATAATTTTTGTGATCCAGAATCTAACGGTTTTCCGTTAGTGTCAACGAAATGTGCAACATTATCTTTACGTAGAAACAATAAATCGCGGCTTTCTATTATATTATTTTTAAGTATCTGAATTTCCGTAACTTTTGGTTTTGTTCGTATATTTTGTTTATCATTTTGCAATTCGCCACCTTCGTCTTCGCTTTCATCATTTTCAGTATCGCTCTCCTTAGCATTATCTTCTTCAATTCTTTCTATTTCACTTCTTGGATCTTGAGAAATTTCAGATAATCTTCTTTGAGAAGTGTCTTTGTTTCTTGATGTTTGGCTACGAGTCTGTATTCTATTACATTTAGGAGGGTCATGGATTAATGTTCTTTCTATGATTTGTAACGCAGGCGGCTCACTTATCTCTTCGAGTATGAGAGGTATTGAATCAGTATTTTCAATGGACGGACCTTCTTTTAAGAGGTCTTCTATCTCCTCGTTATCTGAGAGATATAAATTAAAATCGTCTTCTCCTTCTTCATCGGATTCTTCTAATAATTTAGAGATTGTTTCTGCATCTTTTGGATCATTAGGATCGAGATTTTTGTGGTTAATTACATTGCAGATTGTTTCTTCGAAAGTGACTGGGTTTCTGGATAAGCGGCGTTCACGTTAGTTTTGCCTGCCTTATATACCACGTCATAATCATATTCTGATAATTTTAATCTCCAGCGGAGTATCCTCATGTTTGCATCATATGCTGTGCGTTTTTAAACCACAGCAGAGGTTTATGATCTGTGACTAACGTGAATTTTCGTCCGTATAGGTACGGTCAAAAGTGCTTGACACAATAAATTATTGCTAAAGCTTCCTTTTCATAAGTATCATATTTTATTTCATTATCAGTTAACGTTCGAGAGGCGTATGCTATAGGTCGATCTTTATTTATCTCTCCCTGTGACAATATTCCTCCTACTGCAATTCCAGAGGCGTCAGTAGTTAATATAAAAGGTTTTGAAAAATCTGGGTATTGTAAAACAGGTTCTTCACATAACTTTTGTTTTAATATTTCGAATGACTCTTCTTGTTCGGACGTCCATTCGAAGCGTATGTCATTTTTTAATAAGTTAGTTAAAGGCTTAGCAAATGTTGAAAAATTTGGTATAAATCTCCTATAATACCCTGCTAATCCAAGAAATTGCTTGATATTTTTGGGCGTTTTAGGTCTAGGAAATAATTTGACTGCCTCTAATTTTTTTGGGTCTGGCTTAACTCCATCTTTGCTAATTACATGGCCTAAATATGTCACTTCGGGTTTTAAGAATTCACATTTATCCGGCTGTAATTTCAAATTGGCTTCGCGAAGTCGTTCGATTAACAATTTGTATTTCCTTTCATGTTCTTCTAATGAAGAAGCATATATGACGATATCATCCATATAAACGAATAATTCTTCGCCTTGTAATCCCGATAACACTAAATCCATTAATCGTTGAAAAGTGGCTGGAGCATTCTTTAGTCCGAAGGGCATTCTATCAAATTCATAATGACCAAATGGAGTTGTAAATGCAGTTTTGTGGCTATCGGCGGGGTCCATTTTTATTTGATGAAAACCGGAGGCTAAGTCACATACCGAGAAATATTGAGCTCCGCCTAACTGATCCAGAATATCAACGATATTAGGTAGGGGGTAAGCATCACCGATAGTTTTATCATTTAGCGCTCGGAAATCCAAAACCATTCTCCATCGCTTATTTCCTTTAGAATCTGCTTTCTTTGGTACAATCCAGATAGGCGTATTGTAAGGCGACTGAGAAGGCTTAACGATATCTCTTTCTAATAGTTCGTTTACTTGCTTATTTATCTCCTCCTTATGGAGTTGTGGAAATCTATACTGTCGGGTATTTATAGGTCGATCGTCCGTCGTCGGTATTTGATGTTGCAATACTTGAGTTGCTGTTAATTTATCTCCAGGAATGTGAAATCTGTCTTGACTATTGGCTATAAGCTCTTTCACACTTTCGCTTTCTTGCAAATTTAAATGTTCTAAACGTAACAATTGTATTATTTCAGTAAGTCTGTTTTTCTCAGTTTCTTTGGATATTATGAAACATTCGCGTGGGGCTTCATATGTGCCATTATTCAACGATTGTTGTTCCTTTCCTTCTTTATGTTTCGATTTGCGCATAAATTTTTCTATCATTTCTTGAGATCGAGCTCGTGTGGATGCCGTTAATTTTGAAGACGGTTTATTTTTCTTTTTGTTATCATTTGGATTACAATATTGTATTTTCTTTGCAAGTTCTTCGATAGTTATGTGAGAGGTATTATTTTCATCGTTTTTCATGGGTATTCCAACCCTTGGAAATTTTATTTCTTTCGAAGGATTTAAGGAGCTCTCTTCTTTCGGCTCTCTTAAACAGGAGGTCGTGTTGCGCAGTGAGGTTTGGTTATTTCCCTCCTCGCAAACGACAGGAGTGGAATGTGCCAGGGAGGTCTGGAAATTCTCTGCAATTCCAAAATTATTTACATTTTCCGGAGAGGTTTGGTAACTTCCCCCTCCATGGATTGGAGAATCTAATGTTTCGGAGGAGATTTGAAATCTTTCCTCTTGAATACTTAGATTATGATTTTTATTTTTATCTTTACCTCTCGTAATTTTATTTTTATTGTCTTTTTCGCTTTCTTCATTTGTTTTTTCTCTTATTGTCACTTCATTTATCTCTTCACTCTTAAGTTCGTCTTCATGATTATTAGAATCATTGAAGTGACAATCGTTATCATTTCCGTCTTCATTTTTAATGAGAATTATTTCTTCCCTTTTGGCTTTATTAATTGTCTCACAGGAGTTTTTATCACGGTTTTGCTCATTGACTTCCGTCTGGATTTTATACCTTTCATGACTCGATTCATCATTGTCAAACAATCCATTTAACGATTTAAGATCTAAGGTAGGCACTTGGACTTCCACTTCTTCGTCCAAAGTGCTTATAATATTTAAATATGCTTTTCCTGCAACGTTCTCTACTATGATATCCCCTAAATAAATTCCGTGAATTAATTTTAATTTTGGAATATATCCTACTTTTATTTCCGGATTTCCTACTCTTACATAAAATAAAGATTCTTTCCGAGGGGCTACTGTAATAGTTTCTGGGGAAAAGAACGGCACATTAATACCTGATACGTTTAAGTGTCCGCTCGCATAGTCGATTTTCGCAGAAGTTTGTTTAAAGAAATCATTACCTAATATTCCGGCTTGTGGAATCGGAAAATCGCTAGGCATTAAGTGGAAAGTTACTTGTTTGTTAAAAAGAGGTAACATGACTTCTCCGAGAGTATAAACTGGATATTCATTTATACCGTTCAATTGTAAAATATTCGCAAAATTGACAGTTTTGCCCTTAGATAAAAAATTTTCTTTAATTATATTTGGTCCAGAACCTGTATCTAGCATAAAAGTTATGTGGGGAGTTGCTTCACCTAAGTTCATTTGGATAGTTGGTACGTGGCTGCGTTTATCGAGGTTTACTGTTACAGGTCGTATTTCTAATGCATCCTTGTTTACTGAGTTTTCGGTGAAGCCGTCGGGTGTGTGACCCGCTCGGGCCCCTGTCGCACACCCGGTTCCGAGGGGCCTTTGGAGTTTCCCTGATTATTCCGACGGGCATTGCTAGCTATGCGTAACTCACAGTTTTCAAGAAGATGTCCTTCTCCTTTACAGTAGCGACAGAACGGAGAATCTCGAGAAGTCGTATTTTGTGTATTCTTTGATCGACAATCTCTAGCAACATGTCCAAAATTATTACAGTTTCGGCAAACAATATTCGATTTATTTCGCGTATCTCTTTGTTCATATTGTTTTTTCCAACAATTATTAGCCGTATGGCCTGGCTTGTCACACCACTGGCAATTGATAGATATTTTATTTGGATTACTTGTTCGGCAAGATTTAGCGTTGTGACCGGATTTTGAACACAATTGACAAACAATTCTATTTCCCTGGATTACGTTAACGAAGCGTCGAATTTGAGGTTCACGAAAACGGCATCTGTCAGCACTGTGTCCGCGTTTTTTACAGATTTGACAAACTAATATTTCAGTTCCTAAAACCGTATTATGAGACTGCGGAGAAATTTGCGTTATTTTTCTGCAATTAGATGCTGAGTGTCCCTCTTTATAACAAATCTGGCAAGTTTCTGGCGAGCGATTAGTGTTCGGTATTTTACTTGCGTTACCACCTTGTCCCTGTCGTAAATCTGTCATTTCACGCAGTTCTCTTTCTATGCGTAATGCATCAGCTACGGTAGCCTGTACGTCTAAGTTCCTGGCTACTCTTTGTTCGATCTCCGGTTTCAAACCTCTAATGAAGCATTTGCACATATCTTTCTCCAAGGGCTCTTTAATATCCTGATCAGCATTTCCTGAATTTTTATGTGCTTCTAATATTTGTTTTCCTATTAACTTTACTCTATTCGCATATGTGATAACATCTTCCTCGTTTTTCTGATAAACGCAACCTAGCTCCCCTTGTAATTGATAAATGTTTTTTGCATGACCATAGATTTGTTCTAAAAATTTAGTTAATTGGGCTATACTGTCGAAATCTACGTCTTGTATAGTTCGTCGCGCTTCTCCTACAATCCGAGTTCTAATAATTTTCGCGAATTGCTTTTCGGCTTCAGCGGGCAACATAGACTTTGCTTCTACACATCCTTCGATGAAATATCGCAACGGAATATTTTGGCCATCGAAGAAGGGTACGGCCTCGACTGCATATTTTAATGTAGCGAATGGATTCTGCTGCGCCATTTTGGGAGTTTTTCGGTTATCAGAATTATTCGTTAGGTGGATCACTTCGTCTGCAGAAATCTCGGATTTTAATACAAAGGTATCAGTTATATCTTCGGATGGAATTCCCGAGAGTTCTGATTCGTCAAGATTAAAAGTAACACGTTTTAATGTGGACGTGGAAGGAGCGGTTGGTGTAGATGAGTATAGTGTGGAGCTACTTGGCTTAGTCTTTCCGTTATCTTCTATAGCAGTTTTATACAGATCATCGGAGAGGATCTGGAGGGAAACGCAGGTCGAAGAGTCGCCAGAACTGTCTGTCATCCAACCGGATGAATTCCTCTAATTCGTCCAAAATCTGGTTCAATTCGCGTTCCGGATCGTTGTCCTGCGGACCGGGTGGTATTCCTTCGAATGCCACTAAAAGATTTGAATTTCCGAATTGACTCCGCGATCCACCACGAATTTTGAACGCAGGGAGGAATGTATTTATATATTAAATGAGATAACTCACTTTTGCTGGTGCGACTGTGAGGGAGTTCCCTTCAGAGGTGCACTGACGTTTCTATCTCTCTCTCTCTCTCTCTCTCTCTCTCTCTCTCTCTCTCTCTCTCTCTCTCTCAAATGGAGTAGCTGTGTGAAACATCGCTCTGTCTTTATAGTGTCTTTTCAGACAGAAAAAGATCAGGAGGAGAGTAGAAAAGTTGGTGTAGTGATAGTTGCATAGACCGGGGATAGTAAGAATTGTTATCTAGCCGGGATGTGCAGATCTGTGAATGCCTGAGGTACATTACTGATCAGGTGTATTGCCGAGGTTATGGCATGCAGGCATTGAGGTGGACGGAATCTGCTGACGTGTAGGCGGACGGCGGCGGAACGTAGGTGCTGACGATCGGTGCTGACGATCGGTAAATTATGGAAGAAGATATGGAATACCGATGCTCGGCATGCAAGAAGGCTATTAAAACTGAAGTAGTGCAATGCAAATCATGCGTTAAACTGTTTTACCATCCAGGCTGTGTTTGTAAACACAAAATTTATGATAGAAATAATGAGCTAATACAGTGTCATGGTCCTTTTGAAAAATTTGTGATTGAGAGTGATAATGGAGAAGGAGCAAAGACAGGTAGCAATAGAGATAGACTAGGATCGACAGGAGCGTCTGGAAGACCAGGCACAAGCAGAAGTGGATCACCAAGTATGGATGCAAAAATAGATTGGCTTGTGAAAACAGTCAAAGAAATAAAAGACGAGACTATATGTAAGAAAGAAATTAAAACAATGATAAAGGAAATTGTCCAACTGGAGTTTAAGAGTATCAAAGAAGAATTAGAAGAAGTAAGAAGGATGCTGTCCACTGGACCTAACAATCCATCAAGAGGAGCACAGAAGAGTTTCAGTGAGATAGTTAAAGAAAAGAAGAAAGAAAATGTTATAATTGTTAAACCAAAGGTCCAGCAAGAAAATGTTGATACGGCAATGTTAATAAAAAAGAAGATAGATATAAAGAATATGGAAATGGGAGTAACAAAGTTAAGGAAAGGAAACAATGGTACAGTCATCCTGGGATGTGAGACTGGAGAAGAAATGGCAAAATTGAAAACTACGGTACAAATCAAGTTGGGTGATAACTTTAAAGTCACTGAGTCACTACAGATAAAGCCAAAATTAAAAATTGTATATATCGACGAAGAAGAATGGAAGATGAGTGATGAAGAATTAATTAATACAATCAAAAAGCAGAATAAATCTGGAATACGTGAAGAAAGTAATATGAGAATAGTGAAAAGATTAAAAACTCAATCTAATAGAAGAGGTAAAACAGAAGGTGCCATAATAATCGAAGTTGATGAAAGAACTCATGAATTAATGTTGAGTCAAGGAAAGATAAATATAGGATGGAAAAGATGTCCTGTATTTAATCATTTCAGTGTCATGAGATGCTTTAAATGTTGGGGTTACCACCATATTGCGAAAAACTGTAAACGAGATGTAGCGTGTCATAAATGTGCGGGTAATCACAACTCAAATGAGTGTACGTCAAATGAGAAGAAATGTATCAACTGTATGTATAAAAACCAAACGTACAATCTGAAGATAAAAGATGACCATGATGCATTGAGTCCAGAGTGTTCGACATTTAAGAGGGTTCTACAAGAAGAGAAGAGAAGGGCCGGCTGGGAGGATACAAAATAGCAATCACAGAAAGAAGAGGAAATGATTTGGTACACAAATGCGCAAAGTTTGTTAGCGCATAAGGATGAAATACATAATCAAATTATGAAGAAGATGCATCCAGCAGTTATAGCATTGTCGGAAACGAGGCTGACGTCCGAAATAGAAGATTGGGAAGTGAACGTGCCGGGTTATGAGATAATCAGATGTGATGCAGAGAATAGAAGGACAGGAGGTGCAATATTATATCTAAGAGAAGACATTAAGTATGAATTGGTAGTGATTAAATCTATAAGTGCAAATTGTTGGTGTGTTGCGATAGATGTAAGAGAAAATCTTTATAAAGGGGCGCTGATGGTAGTGTACCACTCACCGAGTGCCTCTGATGGCGAGTTTTTGAGGTTTTAGAAGATGTTGTAGAGGAGTTGGTAATAAAAGGAGATTGTATAGTAGTAGGAGACTTTAATATAGATTTTATGATAGATTCATTTTACACAGGAAAATTACGAACGATAATGTCCAGTCTAGGTATGAAACAAATGGTTAATAGCCCGACGAGAATTGAAAAGAATAGTCAGACAATGATAGACTTAGTATTTACTAATAATATGGCACAGGTATATGTGGTCCATGAGCCTAAAATAACGGATCATGCTTGGATAAAAATTGCATTAGGAAGAAAAAAGAATGTTAGTAAATATAGAGTATTCACTGCAAGAAATTATGGTAAATTTAGCATTGATGAATTTAGTCTATTAGTAGAGAAAAATATAGGGCAAAGTTTAGTTCACGAAATAGATGAACGAGCTTGGAAATTTGTAAATAGTATAGTTGATGCGTTGGATAATACAGCGCCAAGAAAAGAAGTTCGAATTCCGAAAGTCTGGGAGGGTAAAGTGTGGTTCTCAGAGGAAATTAAAGAACAAGCAGCTAGAAGAGATAGGGCTTTTAGAAGAACTATAACGGAAAAAACGGAGTGCAGCTGGATACAGTATAAAACAGAGAGGAACGCAGTTGTAAAAATGATTAGAGAGAAAAAAAAGGAGTATTATGAGAATATGATAGATAACAATAGGGATGATCCTACAAATATGTGGAAAGTACTGAAAGAAATAGTTAAAGGGGAACCAATAGGTACAAAAGAAATAAATAATATAGACTTTGAAATACTAGATGAGGCAAATAATAGGAGTTTAGCCGATAAATTTAATATGTATTATATACAAAGTATTCAGAATATAGTAGAATCTATAGAATGTACAAATAAAGATATAAACAGAAGAAGAAGTATTTATGTTATCGAGGATAAGGGATATTTTGAGGATTTTAAAATGATTAACACAAAGGACTTGGAAGAAATTATAATGCAATTACCGCGGAAAAAAGGTACAGAGGAGGGAATAACTGGGGATGTATTGAAAGTGATATTTCCAGTTATTAAAGAAGAGTATGTTAATATTATTAATCAGTCATTAAAAGATGGGTGCTGCCCACAGAGCTGGAAAACATCGACAATAATACCGATACCAAAAGTCGAAAAAGCTAAAAAGGCAAGTGAATTTAGACCTATTAATATTTTACCAACCTATGAGAAAGTACTAGAATTAGTAGTTAAAAGGCAGATTGAGGATTACTTTGAATCTAATGAGTATATAACAGAACATCAATCGGGTTTCAGAAAACACTATTCATGTGAAACGGCCATTCAAACCGTGATCAATGACTGGAAAATATTAGTTAGTGAAGGGAAAGTAATAGAAGTAATATTTATGGATCTTAAAAGAGCATTTGAAACGATAGATAGAAATAGGTTAATTGAAAAATTATACCAATATGGTATTAGAGGAAGGGTGTTAGAATGGATGAAAACATATCTCAGAGATAGATATCAACAAGTTCGTTTTGGGAATAAATGTTCGAAAGTAATGAGGTCTGAGTATGGTGTGCCTCAGGGATCTGTATTGGGACCTTTGTTGTTTATTATATATATTAATGATATAATTAAAATTTGCCCAGAAGGTTACAGTATAAAAATGTTTGCAGATGATACTTTAATATATGTAACTGGAGAAGGTAGTGTAGAAGTAGAAGGGAAAATGACTTTTATATTTAATATAGTAGAAGAGTGGATGAGAATGAATATGCTAAAAATGAATGCGAGTAAAACAAAATTTATGGTTGTGAGAAGTATAAGGAAAGAATTAAAGGGAAATATTGTGTTGAGATGCCTAGACGGAATGGAAATAGAACGTGTAAAGATAATAAAGTACTTAGGTATAATCATTGACGATAAACTTAGATTTAAGGACCATTGTGATTATATGCTAAAGAAAATTGGAAAGAAAACGGGTTTTTTAAATAGGATAGGAAATTACATATCGGCATACACGAGATGTATTATATATAAATCGATAATAGCACCCACTTCGAGTATTGTGCAACAATACTATTAGATATGGGAGATACCGAATTGAATAAGTTACAAGTAGCACAGAATCGGGCTATGCGTGTAATATTGCAATGTAATAGATATACTAAAATAGAACATATGTTACAAGCGTTACAATTTATGTCTATAAAACAGAGGCTACACTATAACGTATGTATATTTATATTTAAAATTGTACGTAACTTGGCGCCAAATAATTTCAGGGAAAGATTGGAAATAAATAGAAGGGAAGGTGGAAGACAAACTAGGCAAGTAGGGACTATTGCAATAAATTTCTGTAGAACTAGGAGTGCACAAAAAAGCATGTGCTATGAAGGTGTAAAATTATACAATGCCTTACCAGCTGAAATAAGAAGTTGTGAAAGAATTGATATATTTAAGCGAATGTTAAAAAAGCATATTTTATTGTAAATTTATGTAACATAATAGCTGAGAAAGCTAATAAAATTCATTCAATCAATCTCTCTCTCTCTCTCTCTCTCTCTCTCTCTCTCTCTCTCTCTCTCTCTCTCTCTCTCTCTCTCTCTCTCTCTCTCTCTCTCTCTCTCTCAATTTAGGTTGAAGGTATGCGGGAAGAAATGTGATGAACTTTGCACAACTATTAACTACGCACTTTAAAGGACTGTCAAGAAGAGTAGAAGAAGTGTGTGTTCTAGTTCCGCTGGACCACGCTTTTTATATTAGATTTTTGGGGGAGGTAGCCCTTCCCAAATCTCCGAGTGATCATCTTTGATTGGTAATTAATATTTACATTTAATATTTACGATCTCCTAATAAGGGCATGTTACCTTTTCTCGGTCTCCTATTGGATTATAAGTTCGACTTAGGTCAGAGGTTGCACACGGTTCGCAACCATCTCTTAGAATCATCATTAGGTACTCATTTCTTTGAAGTGTTTTGTCATACGATGACATATCTATTGCAGTATTTAGGTTTGGAAGTAATAACTCGTGCCTCGGTTTATAAGATCGGCGACGTGAGTGGTGAATTTATAGGAGTGGGTTTTAGATGATTGATTAGTATTAAATAAAAAAAAATATATATTCGAGACCGCCGATTATGTATTGGCTAATGCATTTTGTCTAATGCATTTCGAGTTAATTTCTACATATAACTTCGCTATTTGGTTGTTTTTCGCGAATGGAAGAAATCGTGGAGTCTCCGGACGTAACAGCATCGTCGCGAGAGATTCTACTCTGGGTGAGAGAGCAGCCGCCGCTACTGTCTGGGCAGCGATGAAAGCCAAGACGAAGATCGGTATGGGTACGAAGACGAAGAAGAAGAAGACATCGGCGAAGAAAAAACGAATACTTCCGGTAGCGAAACGCGGCGGTATACTTCCGATTCTGCCAATGTTGGGCGTCATAACCGCGCGATGGAGGGTCGTGGACTCTATCTCGCTCCGTACAAATACGGACAGGGTCTGTATCTCGGCCCGTACAAGCGCGGACAGGGTGTTGTAAAGAGAAAAAAAAAACGTCCAGGTGACGTTAAAAATACCTGCGGGTGTGACGACGAACGTACAGTTGGATCAATTGGCGAGGCGTATGTGCGTACCATACTTTAGAGGCGTTATCATGCGCGACTCATTACCGATAGGCGGTGCACATCGCAACGAGAGCGATATCGTGAATCTGGACAACACGACGGACCCCGGCTCATTGGGTGGCATACGCTAAGAGGAAAGATCGCGTGATATATTTCGACAGTTTTGGCAATCTTCGACCTCCCAGAGAATTAGTGCGTTATTTCGGGAACAGCGCGATAGAGTACAATCGCAAGTCCTATCAAACTTACAATCATCTGCGGCCAGATGTGCCTGCAGTTTCTTCGGGCGGTGGACGCACGCGAATTTAAAGCCTGACGAGACGCTGCTGCGACTCAGTGTTTGCTGGGCGGTTTTTCAATCATGTCGTTGACACTCACTCTGAGCGGTAGAAGCAACGTTCTCGCCTAAACTACTTTCCAGCCATAGATTTGAGCAATGACGACTACGACCTCGGCCTGATGGATTTTAAATCCTACCACACGATAGCGAACGTGAATGCATCGAACAATAAATTTTACTTTGACCATGACGACACTGAAATTACGATTCCCGAGGGAACTGCAAGCCATAAATGAATTTTTGAAACGCGCACTTCGTCGCAATGAAAAAAAAACGCGCTCGAACGAGCGACGACGACGACGAGGACGGAGAATATCCGATAGTGCTGCGCGCTAATTACAATATGATGAGGAGCGAGATCAAATGCGCCTACAGAGTAAACTTTAACAAGTCCAACAACATAGGATCATTGCTGGTATTCTCGTCGAATCGTATATTGCAACCGCGAAAATGGCACGCATCGGACATGCCGACCAGCATTATGAATGTGAACATTATCCCCATAGAGTGCAACGTGACCGCGGGCGCGTACAGCAATAGCAAACGCGTGCACACGATTCACGAATTTTCACCGAACGTGCGACCAGGATATAAGATATCGGAAAGGCCGGCACAGATCATTTACCTGCCAGTCATCGTACGGAGCATTACGGATACGCGTCACCGACCAGAACGAACGATTGCTCGACTTTCGAGGGGAGGAAATCACTGTCAGATTGCACGTGCGGCGACGCCAGCGGGCATGAGATGCTCGTGTTGAACTGCTCGGGGCACGTGAGAGATAACGCGACTGTCGCACTCGGTAATACTCAGCCCATCGAGAGAAATAAGCTAAGCGCAACAAACGTTGCATTCCTAAAATCTCTGGGATTCGCCGTGCGAAACGCCTAACGATGACAAATATTCTCAACATCGGGGACGAGCCGATCTTCGACGATCGCATCGTCAAGCTCGAGACTCACACGTACAATCCATATGCCAATACGACATTCGGATACAGCGACGAGATAAGAATACCCATACAGCAACAGGATCTGTATACGTTACCGCACGAAAGTTTTCTTTACATCGAGGGAAAATTAAAGATAAATAATGAAAACGCGGGAGCTAGCATGGTACTTGCACATAACTGCGTCGCGTTCATGTTTGACGAGATACGATACGAACTCGATGATGTGGAGATTGATCGCAACAGAAACGTCGGAACCAGCACGCTCAAAAATTATGTAACGGTCTCATCCGATAAAAGCGTGATCTTGAGGAACGCCGGCTGGAATCCACAGAGTAACTCGGACGGATACTTCAATTTTTGCGTGCCGCTCTACATGTTACTAGGATTTTGCGAGGATTACAGACGCGTGGTTATCAACGCACGTTACGAGTTGATTCTGATACGATCGCGCAACGATGACAATTGCCTGATGGGAGATTTGGTGCGAGAGCCCGCGATCGAATTATTCAAGATACAATGGCGAATGCCACACGTATTAGTGAACGAGATAAATAAGCTGTCGATGCCTTGGAAAGCGGACGATACGTCAGCACGGCTTTTTGCTCGTGGGACCTGTACGAGTTTCCGCTACTGCAGAGCACAACCAAGCATTCGTGGGCCATCAAGACTGCTTCGCAGCTCGAGAAGCCGCGATATGTAATCTTCGCACTGCAGACCGGCCGGAAAAACGTCTTGCTCGAAGATGTGAGCCGATTCTACGACTGCAAATTGAGCAATGTGAAACCTGAACTCGGAGTGTTATCCATACGACGATCTGAATCTGGATTTTGATAAAAAGAAATATGCGATTTTGTACGACATGTACGCGCGTTTCATTAAAGGCTATTACGGTTATGAATATCTCGAGCCGAGTCTCACTAACACGACTTTCAAACAATACGGTCCCTTGGTGATTATCGATTGTTCTCGACAAAATGAATCGGTCAAAAGCGGAACCGTGGATGTGAGATTGGAATTTGAATGTAAGGAGAACGTACCGGCGAATACTACCGCCTATTACCTCATCATACACAATCGCGTGGTTCAGTACAACCTGTTGACCAACATTGTTCGCAAAATCACCTAAATACGACGTTGAACAGGGGTAGCGGTATAAAAATCTACAACGTTTCGCGATCCTCCCGCAGTTCGCTCCTCGACATGTCCGCACTAGCGTCAACCATATCCGTGCCAACGTGCGTGAATCTGAAAGGTTACGTCGTGAATCTGCGTAATGGACGCACCGGCGAAATATACTTCCCAATTTTTCATCGCGGGGAAGACATAGTAAATCTGAAAGGTTACGTCGTGGATCTGCATGGTTCCATCGTCGGCGAAATATACTACTCACTTTTTCATCGCAGGGAAGACGTAATTGATCGGTCTCCAATTCTCAACGAAGATGTGATCGATAGCTTACACGCCGAATCACCCGTAGACCAAAATCATGCAACGTTGGAGAGGGGAGCGATATAAAATCTACAACTTTCCGCGATCTTCCCGCAGTCCGCTCCTCGACATAAATCAGTCATGTCTGCAACCATGTCAACACCAACGTTCGTGGATCTGCAAGGTTTCGTCGTCGGGAGAAACTCCTTCGTCGTGAAAGAATTTGCCGCTCTCAGAGACGGATATATTCTCACTCATTATATATTTGGAAGCTCCGAGCCTTGGCATTTTCTCATCAAAGCGGATAGAAAACACGTATCCTGGTTGGAGGTGAAACATCATGGATTGCATTGGCGCAATGATCACGGAACGATTCCGTACTTCACGGCTAGAGACATGATTACAAAGGCGTTGCGTGATGTGACGGAGAGCGAAAACTCACCCATCGTATACGTAAAAGGACTTGAGAAACGAGAATGGCTGCGGGATTTGCTCCTGGACGATGCGAGAGACGATGTCTACATCGAGAGCCTCGACGAGCACTACGAAGACGTGGAATCGTTGAAAAAGATGGACGCTACACATACTTTACGTTGCCATAAATATGTATCCAATTGTGCAATGCAAAATGTATTCAAGCTATTTAATTGGTGGCATAACCATAAAAAATAAGCGCATATTATTTACACATATATGTATTGTCGATTATTTTATTTCTCCCTCCCACATTACAACATTTACGTTCTTTATATTAATTCACGTTTTATTAATGTTATTTCACGTTTTATTAAAGTAAAATCACGTTTTCTTAACGTTATTGCATGTTTTGCTAACATGACGTTTCTCAATATTCTGTTAATAATCACTCGATGTTTCTCGATGTATGCTAGATGTATGTGAGATGTATGTGAAATGTGTAAGATGTATGTTAGATGTATGTGAAACGTATGTGAGATGTTTCTCGATGTATGTGAGACGTATATGAGATGTATGTAAGATGTATGTGAGATGTATGTAAGATGTATGTGAGATGTATGTTAGATGTATGTGAGATGTTTCTCGATGTATGTGAGACGTATGTGAGATGTTTTTCGATGTATGTGAGACGTATGTGAGATGTATGTAAGATGTGAGATGTTTCTTTCGACGTCTTTTCACGTTATTTAATTTTTCTTTCACGTTGTCCTCCAGATCGCGCTTAAAACATTAATCCCCTTCCTTATTCTTTCAAAATGTCGACTATTGTCACGTATATGCAATTTAATTTTACGCAGTTAATTTTACGCGATCAGTGTTGCATCAACTGCATGTATCAACGGATCGCTTCTGGTAACCGAGAAAAATGTACTCCGCCGAAGAGAACAGCTGCAATCGCGCGATGAACTATTACGTGCCGATTTAGGATGATGAAATTTTATCGTGTGGGAAGAAAAAATCTAACAAGTAAGTATAGACCTTCCTATTTTATATATTGTAAATTATATTATTTTGAAACTAATTTCATTATTTTTCTACAGCATTTCGTTGGAACATCGTGCGGTTCGTGTATTGAGTAGACGATACGCGCTGACAGCCACGTGATACAAATTCCTCGAAATTGTGGGGGGCCACCGAGCTATGTGGAGATCGTCGTGGGAGATAATCGTGGAAACGAGATGATTTTGTCTCTCGAAACGTGGAGAAAATTCTACAAGCAGCGATGGAACATTCAAAAATTCCTTTGGAACGACTCGAAGGATACCAGCAGTTCTATGAGCGTCGGACCGCTAACGATCAGCGCTTGCGCGATTAATAATATTAAGCTCGTACGTCTCGAATCTTTGAACGTTTGACGATGACCGAATCGACGTTGTTCTCCATGTTTTATCTGGATCGGTGCATCTATTTAGCATTTGAGCAGTTATTTAAAAATGTTGGTTCGGTTGATGTAAAGTTTACACAATTTTCACATATCGCATCCACTGCGACGGATCCTAAAGAGGTACCGAACATGATTCGCGTCAGCGATGCTTTCGATAAGCATCAGCTCATCGATTGCGAGCTGTTGGTTTTAGTTTTTAGTACGTAAGAAAAATATGTATAAACGTATGTGAAAATTAAAAATAAAATGTTTAAATGAAAATCTGAAACGTTAATTTGTATCCCTCCTTTTCCATTTTTTCTCATATTTCAAACAACATTCCTGCTTGCGTTTTTTTCATGTTTTTTCTTTTTTTTTGAATTTCCGTTTGTGTAAAAATTATATCTCTCGCACATTTGATTCACAGCTATGAAAAGTACATAGGTTTCGCAAAAAAAAGGATTTATGGATTTTCTAAAATTTGTATTGTTTGATTGTTCACTAACAAATAGAGTAAAATGGGAGTAGGAATAAGACTTGGGAGGGGGGTAGTAAAAACATATCCCTCGCATACCTGGTTCATAGCTATGAAACATAGCTAGGTTTCACAAAAAGGATTTATGGACTTTCTAAAATTTGTATTGTTTGATTGTTCTCTAACAAATAGAGTAAAACGGAAGTAGGAATAAGACTTGGGGAGGGTAGGAATAAGACTTGGGAGTGGGAATAAGTTTGAATTTTCTTGAAAGAAGAATTACAGAATTCAGTGCAAAACTAGACGCAGAGACGCAAAGAAGATCTTCGAAGCGTACAGTTGCTAGTGTCAGTAAAGTGCCAAAAATGGATAGAATCGGCGACATCGCGGAACTCAATTTTCCCGCAGCTGGGGTAATAAAGTAAATCGTAATTAGTATTATAGTTTTTATAAATGTTAGGATGATTCTGTATGTTTGAATCTTTTATAATAAGCGCGCTATAGCTTTAACATCGTACTTTTCGTATGCTCACGCGCGTTTTAATATAAATAAATATAAATAAATATATATACCTGGTCGTGCGGAATCAGGACCCTTAACTCGCGACGTAGGGATCCGCCACGAGAACCATCAAGTTCGGCGGCACCGGGGCACGCGTGGGGACCATGCCAGGCGACCCCCGTCAACCGCATGATTCGACACCGCACTTAATTTTCTTCTGTCTTTCATACAAAACTAAGTCCACGCTGCTCATTTCCACGTTGTTGAATGTGGGGCTCTCTAGTTATGTTATAATTTTTACGCGGGGGTGCAGGGGGAGGGCTTCGCCAACACGTTATTATTCAATCTCACTACTTCCTCATAGGTTAACAAATTAAATTTTGCGCGTTTTCCCTACGGCGGATCCCTACATCGCGATCTTTGAGACCTGGACACCCCGGTTGACGGGGGTCACCTGGTACGGTACCTACGTGTGCCCCGGTGCCGCCGAACCCATTGGTTCCCGTGGCGGATCCCTACGTCGCGATCTTTGCGACCTGGACACCCCGGTTGACGGGGGTCACCTGGCACGATCCCAACGCGTGCCCTGGTGCCGCCGAACCGGTTGGTTCTCGTGGCACATCTCTTTGTCTTTCTGTCGGTGTGCAAATGCACGGTGCGCATCTTTTCGTGTGCATCTTTTCCGTGCGCAAATGCACGGTGTCCTTCTTTCGGTGTGCAAATGCACGGTGCGTTTCTTCTCGTGTGCATCTTTTCAGTGTCCAATTGAACCGTGCGCAAAATATCGTGTCTAATATATCTGTGTCCTTCAGCACTGCGTCTATTTGAACGGTGTCCAAGTGAATGCCACTCTCCACAGCGGCCGTTGAACAATCGCAGGCTTGGTTCATTGCGTTCTCTATCTTTAAACTAAACCGTTCTCAGCGGCCGTTGTCATCTCGCAGGCTTTGTCCAATGCGTGCCCTATCTTTGAACTAGTACGTTTTCCGTGGCCGTTGTCATCAAGCAAGCTTGGTTAAATGCGTTCACTACCTTTGAACTAGTACGTCCTCAGAGGCCGTTGTCATCTAGCAGGCTTGGTTCAATGCGTTTCTTATCTTGGAATCAGACCATTTTGAGCGGCCATCGACATCTCGCAGGCTTAATTCAATGCATTTACTATCTTTGAACTAGTACGTCCTCAGTGGCTTTTGTCATCTCGCTGGCTTGGTTCAATGCGTGCACTATTTTTGAACTAGTACGTCCTCAGCGGCCGTTGTCATCTCGCAGGATTGTTCAACGCGTTTCTTATCTTTGTACTAGACAGTCCTCAGCGGCCATCGACAATTCGCAGGCTTGGTTCAATGCGTTTACTATCTTTGAACTAGTACGTCCTTAGCGGCCATTGTCATCTCGCAGGCTTGGTTCAATGCGTTTCTTATCATTGTACTAGACGATCCTCAGCGGCCATCTACATCTCGCAGGCATGGTTCAATGCGTTTACTATCTTTGAACTAGTACGTCCTCAGTGGCCGTTGTCATCTCGCAGGCTTGGTTCAATGCGTTTACTATCTTTGAACTAGTACGTCCTCAGTGGCCTTTGTCACCTCGCAGGCTTGGTTCAATGTGTTTCTTATCTTTGTACGAGACTGTCCTCAGCGGCCGTTGACAAATCGCAGGCTTGGTTCAATGCGTTTCCTATCTTTGTACTGGACAGTCCTCAGCGGCCATCGACATTTCGCAGGTTTGGTTCAATGCGTTTACTATCTTTGAACTAGTACGTCCTCAGTGGCCGTTGTAATCTCGCAGGCTTGGTTCAATGCGTTTCTTATCTTGGAATCTGACCGTCCCCAGCGGCCATCGACATCTCGCAGGCATGGTTCAATGCGTTTACTATCTTTGAACTAGTACGTCCTCAGTGGCTTTTGTCATCTCGTTGGCTTGGTTCAATGCGTGCCCTATTTTTGAACTAGTACGTTCTTAGCGGCCGTTGTCATCTCGCAGGCTTGGTTCAATGCGTTTCTTATCATTGTACTAGACAGTCCTCAGCGGCCATCGACATCTCGCAGGCATGGTTCAATGCGTTTACTATCTTTGAACTAGTACGTCCTCAGTGGCTTTTGTCATCTCGTTGGCTTGGTTCAATGCGTGCCCTATTTTTGAACTAGTACGTTCTTAGCGGCCGTTGTCATCTCGCAGGCTTGGTTCAATGCGTTTCTTATCATTGTACTAGACAGTCCTCAGCGGCCATCGACATCTCGCAGGCATGGTTCAATGCGTTTACTATCTTTGAACTAGTACGTCCTCAGTGGCTTTTGTCATCTCGCTGGCTTGGTTCAATGCGTTTCTTTTCTTTGAATTAGTACTTCCTCAGCGGCCGTTGGCATTTCGCAGGCTTGGTTTAATATGTTTCTTATCTTTGAACTAGTACGTTCTCAGTGGCACCTGTCATCCCGCAGACTTGGTTCAATTAGTGCACTATCTTTGAAATAGTACATCCTCAGCGGCCGTTGGAATTTCGCAGGCTTGGTTCAATGCGTTTACTACTTTTGAACTAGTACGTCCTCAGTGGCCGTTGTCATCTCGCAGGCTTGGTTCAATGCGTTTACTACTTTTGAACTAGTACGTCCTCAGTGGCCTTTGTCATCTCGCTAGTTTGGTTCAATGCGTTTTTTATCTTTGTACTAGACCGTCCTCTGCAGCCGTTGACAAATCGCAGGCTTGGTTCAATGCGTTTCTTATCATTGTACTAGACGGTCCTCAGCGGCCATCTACATCTCGCAGGCATGGTTCAATGCGTTTACTATCTTTGAACTAGTAACTCCTCGTATGTGCCTCTTTGTTTCATCTCGTTGGCATTTTGTTGTTCAATGCGTGCAATGCCTATTTTGCCCCACTAGTTGAACGTAGTACGTCCTTAGCGGCCGTTGTCATCTCGCAGGCTTGGTTCAATGCGTTTCTTATCATTGTACTAGACGGTCCTCAGCGGCCATCTACATCTCGCAGGCATGGTTCAATGCGTTTACTATCTTTGAACTAGTACGTCCTCAGTGGCCGTTGTCATCTCGCAGGCTTGGTTCAATGCGTTTACTATCTTTGAACTAGTACGTCCTCAGTGGCCTTTGTCACCTCGCAGGCTTGGTTCAATGTGTTTCTTATCTTTGTACGAGACTGTCCTCAGCGGCCGTTGACAAATCGCAGGCTTGGTTCAATGCGTTTCTTATCTTTGTACTGGACAGTCCTCAGCGGCCATCGACATTTCGCAGGTTTGGTTCAATGCGTTTACTATCTTTGAACTAGTACGTCCTCAGTGGCCGTTGTAATCTCGCAGGCTTGGTTCAATGCGTTTCTTATCTTGGAATCTGACCGTCCCCAGCGGCCATCAACATCTCGCAGGCATGGTTCAATGCGTTTACTATCTTTGAACTAGTACGTCCTCAGTGGCTTTTGTCATCTCGCTAGTTTGGTTCAATGCGTTTTTTATCTTTGTACTAGACCGTCCTCTGCAGCCGTTGACAAATCGCAGGCTTGTTTCAATGCGTGCACTATCTTTGAAATAGTACATCCTCAGCGGCCGTTGGAATTTCGCAGGCTTGGTTCAATGCGTTTCCTATCTTTGAACTAGTACGTTCTCAGTGGCAGTTTTCATTTCGCAAGCTTGGTTCAATGCGTTTCCTATCTTTGCACTATTACGTCCTCAGCGGCCGTTGTCATCTCGCTGGCTCGGTTCAATGCGTTTCCTATCTTTAAACTATTACGTCCTCAGCGGCCGTTGTCATCTCGCTGGCTTGGTTCAATACGTTTCCTATCTTCGAACTATTACGTCCTCAGCTGCCGTTTTCATTTCGCAAGCTTGGTTCAATGCGTTTCCTATCTTTGAACTATTACGTCCTCAGCGGCCGTTGTCATCTCGCTGGCTTGGTTCAAGGCGTTTCCTATCTTTGAACTAGTACGTTCTCAGCGGCCGTTTTCATTTCGCAAGTTTGGTTCAATGCGTTTCCTATCTTTGAACTAGTACGTCTTCAGCGGCCGTTGTCATCTCGCCGGCTTGGTTCAATGCGTTTCCTACCTTTGAACTAGTACGTCCTCAGCAGCCGTTTTCATCTCGCTGGCTTGGTTCAATACGTTTCCTATCTTTGAACTATTACGTCCTCAGCGGCCGTCGCAACTTCGCAAGGTTTATTCAATGCGTTTTCTATCTTTGAACTAGTACGTCCTCAGCGGCCGTTCCCATCTCGTCGGCTTTATTCAATGCGTTTCTTATCTTTGAACTAGTACGTCCTCAACGACCGTTGCAACTTCGCAGGGTTTATTCAATGCGTTTTCTATCTTTGAACTAGTACGTCCTCAGCGGCCGTTGTCATCTCGCCGGCTTGGTTCAATGCGTTTCCAATCTTTGAACTATTACGTCCTCAGGGGCCGTTGTCATCTCGCTGGCTTCGTTCAATGCGTTTCCTATCTTCGAACTATTACGTCCTCAGCGGCCGTTTTCATTTCGCAAGCTTGGTTCAATGCGTTTCCTATCTTTGAACTAGTACGTTTTTAGCAGTCATTGTCATCTCGCAGGCTTGGTTCAATGCGTTTCCTATCTCTGAACTATTACGTTCACAGCGGCCGTTGTCATCTTGTTGGCTTGGTTCAATGCCTTTCCTATCTTTGAACTACTACGTTCTCAGCGGCCGTTGTCATCTCGCTGGTTTGGTTCAGTGCGTTTCCTATCTTTGAACTAGTACGTTCTCAGCGGCCGTTTTCATTTCGCAAGCTTGGTTCAATGCGTTTCCTATCTCGAACTAGTACGCTCTCAGCGGCCGTATTCATTTCCCTGGCTTGGTTCAATGCGTTTTCTATCTTTGAACTAGTACGTCCTCAGTGGTCGTTTCCATTTCGCAAGCTTGGTTCAATGCTTTTCCTATCTTTGAACTAGTACGTCCTCAGCGGCCGTTATCATCTCGCTAGCTTGGTTCAATGCGTTTTCTATCTTTGAACTAGTACGTCCTCAGCGGCCTTTGTCATCTCGCTGGCTTGGTTCAATGCGTTTCCTATCTTTGAACTAGTACGTCCTAAGCGGCCGTTGTCATCTCGCTGGCTTGGTTCAATGCGTTTCCTATCTACGAACTATTACGTCCTCAGCGGCCGTCGCAACTTCGCAGGGTATATTCAATGCGTTTTCTATCTTTGAATTAGTACGTCCTCAGCGGCCGTTGTCATCTCGCCGGCTTGGTTCAATGCGTTTCCTATCTTTGAACTAGTACGTCCTCAACGACCGTTGCAACTTCGCAGGGTTAATTCAATGCGTTTTCTATCTTTGAACTAGTACGTCTTCAGCGGCCGTTGTCATCTCGCTGGATTGGTTCAATGCGTTTCCTATCTTTGAACTATTACGTCCTCAGTGGCCGTTGTCATCTCGCTGGCTTGGTACAATGCGTTTTCTATCTTTGAACTAGTACGTTCTCAGCGGCCGTTGTCATCTCGTCGGCTTTATTCAATGCGTTTCTTATCTTTGAACAATAACGTTCTCAGCGGCCGTTCTCATCTCGCTGGCTTGGTTCAATGCTTTTCCTATCTTTGAACTAGTACGTCCTCAACGACCGTTGCAACTTCGCAGGGTTTATTCAATGCGTTTTCTATCTTTGAACTAGTACGTCCTCAGCGGCCGTTGTCATCTCGCCGGCTTGGTTCAATGCGTTTCCTATCTTTGAACTATTACGTTCTCAGCGGCCGTTGTCATCTCGCTGTCTTGGTTCAATGCGTTTCCTATCTTTGAACTAGTACGTCCTCAGCAGCCGTTGTCATTTCGCCGGCTTTGTTCAATGCGTTTCTTATCTTTGAACTAGAACGTTCATAGCGGCCGTTTTCATCTCGCTGGCTTGGTTCAAGACGTTTCCTATCTTTGAACTAGTACGTTCTCAGCGGCCGTTTTCATTTCGCAAGCTTGGTTCAATGCGTTTCCTATCTTTGAACTATTACGTCCTCAGCGGCCGTTGTCATCTCGCTTTCTTGGTTCAATGCGTTTCCTATCTTCGAACTATTACGTCCTCAGCGGCCGTCGTCATCTCGCAGGATTTATTCAATGCATTTCCTATCTTTGAACTAGTACGTTTTCAGCAGCCGTTGTCATCTCGCAGGTTTAATTCAATGCGTTTCCTATCTTTGAACTAGTACGTTTCCAGCAGTTATTGTCATCTCGCTGGCTTGGTTCAATGCGTTTCCTATCTTTGAACTAGTACGTCCTAAGCGGCCGTTGTCATCTCGCTGGCTTGGTTCAATGCGTTTCCTATCTTTGAACTATTACGTCCTCAGCGGCCGTTGTCATCTCGCTGGCTTGGTACAATGCGTTTCCTATCCTTGAACTAGTACGTCCTCAGCAGCCGTTGCCAATTCGCAGGATTTATTAAATGCGTTTCCTATCTTTGAACTAATACGTTCTCAGCAGCCGTTGTCATTTCGCTGGCTTGGTTCAATGCGTTTCCTATCTTTGAACAAGTACTTTCTCAGCGGCCGTTTTCATCTCGCTGGCTTAATTCAAGGCGTTTCCTATCTTTGAACTAGTACGTTCTCAGCGGCCGTTTTCATTTCGCAAGCTTGGTTTAATGCGTTTCCTATCTTTGAACTATTACGTTCTCAGCGGGCGATGTCATCTCGCCGGCTTGGTTCAATGCGTTTCCTATCTTTGAACTATTACGTCCTCAGTGGCCGTTGTCATCTCGCTGGCTTGGTACAATGCGTTTCCTATCTTTGAACTAGTACGTTCTCAGCGGCCGTTGTCATCTCGCTGTCTTGGTTCAATGCGTTTCCTATCTTCGAACTGTTACGTCCTCAGCGGCCGTTTTCATTTCGCAAGCTTGGTTCAATGCGTTTCCTATCTTTGAACAAGTACGTTCTCAGCGGACGTTGTCATTTCGCTGGCTTGGTACAATGCGTTTCCTATCTTTGAACTATTACGTCCTCAGCGGCCGTTGTCATCTCTCTGGCTTGGTACAATGCGTTTCTTATCTTTGAACAAGTACTTTCTCAGCGGCCGTTGTCATCTCGCTGGCGTAATTCAAGGCGTTTCCTATCTTTGAACTAGTACGTTCTCAGCGGCCGTTTTCATTTCGCAAGCTTGGTTTAATGCGTTTCCTATCTTTGAACTATTACGTCCTCAGCGGCCGTTGTCATCTCGCTGGCTTGATTCAATGCGTTTCCTATCTTTGAACAAGTACGTTCTCAGCGGCCGTTGTCATCTCGCTGGCTTGGTTCAATGCATTTCCTATCTTTGAACAAGTATGTTCTCAGGAGTGGCATTCACTTGGACACCGTTCAAATAGACACGGTGCTGAAGGACACAGAGATATTAGACACGATATTTTGCGCACGGTTTAATTAGACACGGTGCTTTTGGACACAGGTATTATTGGTGAAATGTCTTTTGCACACAAAAAGTATTTTATTTAACATTTCGCACTGTTCAATTGCGCACGGAAATATGCGCACCAGTCTTTTGCACACGAAAAGATGCTCACCGTTCATTTGGACACATAAAATATGCGCACCGTTCGTTTGCGCACGAAAAGATGCGCAAGGGGTAAGTTGTATAAAATATTAATTTACTTTATTTCTTGGAGGTAGCCAACGTCAGGAAATTCATATCGCAGGTTCAGCGGTAAATGCGCGATGTGCAGACGGCCTGACGACACGTAATCTCGGGGGATCGAAATTGCAGATGAGGTTATGTTCTCCTTGTGCGTTTGACAGGTGAGGTTATGTTCTCCTTGTGCGTTTGACAGGTGTGTAACGCGGGTTGCCAAATGCAAGAAATCTACGAGAAGAATGCAAGGCGAGGAAAAAACAAGGTGAGTAGAATCTATATATAATAATAATAATCTATATAATAATAATAAAATAATCGTATTTTTAATTCATAATAGCTTTTTTATTTCTCTCTTTCAGGGTCACTACGTCGGGTACTCTGACGGTGAGAAGAGCGACGGCGACGAAGCGCGAGGAGGCGATATGCGGGCAGTGCGGGACATCACAGTGACCGAAAAGTCCGGTGGCTGGTTCCGTGACCGTCGTGTGACGCGAAGAGTCAGGGACGACGGTCCTTAAGAAGAGAAGTCTGGCGAGGTAAGTGAAGAGATTTATTATCAAGGCATAAATTTAATTCGCAATAATATTGAAAGTGAAACGGATAATCCGTTGATTTATTAATCTGTCTAACAGTGCTAAGAACTAACAGTGCTATCTTTATTAATTTGTTTATTTATTTATTGATGGATCGTGCAACTATTAATTCACTTTTATTTTAGAGCGATGGCAGAGAGCGATGAGCGTTTGGGGTGGGTATCCACGTCCGGAGAACGCACTGAGAGAGGCGTGCAGCGACCTGGTTCATCCCTGAAGTTCTGAGCACCCTGAGGAAGGCGTCCCGGAAAGTGGAAGTCTCGTATGTCCTGAGAAAGGCCCGCGAGGGATAAAATGGTATAGGCGTCCTTGATCGGAGGATAGTCAAGAGAATAATTTGTTCTACAATCAGATAAGTGTCTTTTAAATCTATTTCCTGAATCACATTAATTGATTACACTACTAATTATATGAAAAACAGAGTAAAGGCTTGTAAAAACTTTCTATGTTTCAGAATGAAGTAACTGCTAGATTATATGCCTGAGGGGCTGGAATACAAGGTAAATGGATATTATGCATCGTGGGACAAAACAAATACACATTAAATTTAAGGTAATCACTTTGGTTTAATTGAAATAACTGTAGTTAATGATGGTAGTGGAGTATTAACGGTTTCTATTTTCGAGTCCTTTTTATGATAACTTCGAGCCCTTTTTATGATAACTTGTAATTCACGCGGTTTAGAATAATGAAAAGTGTAAAAGATCTTAATGTCGATAAGTGTCGAAGCGAGATATTTGCAAGAAAATCATTAAGTCAATAGTTCGTAAATAATAGTGATTGCTACCGAGGAAAGTAAGCAAAATAATCAAATAATTCTTTTATTATTACTTTAGATACGCGATAGAGAGGCGAAGGATATCTTTAGAGCAAGCAGAGAACTTCAGAAGCTACAAGAATATCGTTCTGGATAATTCGGTGGAGCAGAACTCTGTAAGGACACGCGCGGTGAAAGTAGTAAACAGGAGCGTTTTTGTTCGCGTATGAAAAAGCGTCGAGTAGTTTCCATTAAATTGTATTTTCCATTAATACCGTATTATGATCTCTATTTGTTGCGACTTATTTGTAGAATGTAGTATATTATGTGAAAATAATGATTATTTAAGTAACAACGTTAATTTGCAATATTAATTGTAATACCGTAATAATATGCCTCATTTTAGCAATGATATGCAGGTACATTTGATTGACACTGATATCGTCTATTTGTGTTTAGAGGATAACAGCAGGATAGGAAACTAAATGTTTGTAATACTGTACGTTAAATATTTTATATTTATTCCAACATTAGAAACTACACTTGTATCAACACTAGAATCTAAATAAAAATGTCAATAAAATCACAGCGCTTAGTATTATACTTAGTATCACGAAAGAACTGAAATATCTTTGGCGCTTCATACATGTGTAGAAATAAAATATCTATATCTTAAATAAATAATATTTTAACTCTCACAACTGCGGTTTCTGCGTGTTTACAGAATAACAGAGCAGAGTTACTAAATGTTTGTAATACTGTACATTGAATCAATATTTTATAATATTTATATCAACCCTAAAATCTAAATAAAAATGTTAATTAGTTTTTGTGAAATTTTAAGCGTAATACTAAGTCACAGCGCTTAGTATTACGCTTAAAATTTCACGAAAAAAACTGAAATATCTTTGGCACGACAGTCATTTGTACAAATAAAATATCTATGTCTCAAATAAGTGATATTGTAACCGTAATAATCGCATATTGCTATATTTTAACTTATCTATGTCATACGTGTCAAAAACTTATTTTAAAGTCAATTAAAGATCTCTTTGCAGTTTTGAATAGAACTCAAAATAAATGAAATTGCACACATTTTATCTCTAATAATAATCGTTAGTAATTAAGTAATCAATAAGAAATAATGGTTTCGAATTAAGTAATTGTTAAAGAGACAGTTTTTTTACTTAATGTCCATTTCTACAACTTCCTAGAGCTAGAAGAAGATAAAAACTATTTTAAAGCGAGATCAAAATGAGTCTGTATTTATCGAAGTATGGCTAGAAGTGGACATTAGGCGGCGATCTATTTTTTAAATCAATTATGGATTAATAATTCTTATACAGCTGCTATATGTCGTATTGCAAATTGGACACCGAGTAGTTTCTAAGCGTTCAATACACTGATGACAACAAACAAGATGACCACAGGATATGAAAGCATGTGTGCGCTCGTTAGCAAGACACACCGTACAAGTGTCTATAGAAGATTCTTCTTTTAAAGTATTTTGATTAGTCTCGAGATTCCAATTCACAGAATGGTATGGAAGGTCTTCTGTAGATGCACTATTGTCGAGTAAAGATAAATAATCATCTTTGGAATCTTCATAAATGGATTTGTCATCTGTAAAGAAAATAATAATAATGTATATAGAAATTCACTGATTTGTCTTATTTTCCTTTCATTCTGCTACATTAGTATCTTATTTTTATTTTCATTAGTTAAATTACCTTGCAGCAATTAAATTATTTTCTTATAATTTTTTTCTTGGTTTTTACGTTTCTTTGACGGTTTATCTGTTGTAATAACTTTTTTGATTGATGTTTCGTCTATCTTTTGTAGTACCACGTATGAGTTTGGTAATTTTGAAAAATTATTATTTTGCTCCAGTGCAGTTTCATATTCTCTATTTAAATTTTCTGTTAAAAATATAAATATATTAGTAATTTTTAATTTGTACATAATATAAGAACCTTAGTACAACAAATTTAACTAAAAATTATCTTACGTAAAAATATCTTTGTTAAAATTACTGAATTATTTAAAATTAATGAATACATTTTATAATAAAATATTAAAATAAATTGATTTTATGATTTCTGAATATACATTTTGACAAATATATAATTTATTCGCAATTAAAGTTTACGAATCATAGAACTGATATTTAACGCGCTCAGGCACAGTGTTATGACGAATGATAAAAGTGATACCACGAACAACGTCGAGATTTTTTACAAATATGTAATATTTTTATTAAGAAATTATTTCTGCTTCTATTCGGAACATCTATATGTATATTACATACGTATAATTAATGTCGGATCACAAAATATTAATTTATGCGAGATATTACAATATGTGTCAAAATAAATTTACAATTATGTTCACATTTGTCATAACATCATGCCTAAGCGCGCAAAATGTCTGGTGTATGATTCGTTAACTTTAATCGTGAATAAATTAAAATTATTATCCTTGATATTTTCGTATCAGAGTTTCGGTGTTAGAATATCTTAAAATCTTCTGTGTCTTAAAAGGGACATGCAGTGGTTTTGGAACACTCTGTATATAAGAACATAAATAAAGAAAACAGGTTACACATTTTCAATAAAAAAGAGAAAAATATTGATATGAAAATCCCTAGGTTGTTGGCCGATTTGAGAGTTGGAGAGCCAAACATTTGCCTAAGAATAGTTTAACAGTTTTAAATAAAACACGCGGTGCTTGAAATAATGCTTTAAATTTAAACGTCATTAACATTTTTTAAAATAATTTAGTTAGAATGATTGGTAAAAAATGTTAAAGAAGTGACGTTTAAAATTTAAAACAGATTTGTTTGTAAGCAGTTAGGGAAGGTCTATTAAGTTATTCCACCAGATACATATATAAATTATATAAATGTATATATAATATATATATACATTTATATATATATAAATTATATATATATATATATATATATATATAAATTAAGTGTCAATACCGTATTGACACTTAATTGACATTTAATTTTTATATATATATAAATGTATTTATCGCTGGTGGGGGGCTAACTTAATAGACGTGTTCTGTACTGCCTAACTGCTAAACGTCAATGCTTTAAATTTAAACGTCGCTTCTTTAACATTTTTTTAATCATTCTTTTAAATTATTTAAAAAAATGTTAAAGAAGTGACGTTTAAATTTAAAACATTGACGTTTAGCAATTAGAGAGTATGGAACCGTATCGCGCCGTACCTGAGCAGAGCGCCGCGTGTTTTATTTAAAACTGTTAAACTGACAGTTCAAGACGAGGAGCGGAAAGCAGTAGGCGTTGACTCTCGGAAATCGGCCGAAAAGTGCAAATCGTGGCAATCACTGCCCTAGGCTACAAAATTCAATTTCTGCAGGTTAGTGACACCGTGTAAGTAATAATTTGTCAGTTAGCTTTTTTGACATATACACGCACAAATATAATCGAACCTTTTTGATATATGCATGCTCGTATATGAAATAAGAAATATTTTACAAAATATTTTATAAAAGGTTAAATACATTGCGGCATTTAATAAAAAAAATTAAATTAAGTTAAATTATAATAAATAAATTTGTAACGTTGCGTATATGCAGCCAGTAATAAAATACTGTTGCTCAATAATTATTACTTCTATACAAGAAATTACTAAATAAAAATAATTAATCAGTAGCTAATGTATTACAACCAGCAATTTTCTATAAGAGTATTGTTTATATAACATTATACATATTACATAAGTAACATTAAACAATATTAAATTTTATCCCCTTTTTTCTGAAAAATGTTGTGTAACCGAAAATAATAATTAAATAATAAATTTAAATGTAAAAGAATGAAAATGTTTAAAATTTTTCATAATATGTAGACTGAATTGTAAAAATAATTGTAATAATGTAATAGTAATGTAATATTGGCTGTGTTCAGCAGAAAAAGCAGATCAGTGAGTGATTAGTTATTCTTTATTATGATTGGTTTCTGCATTTAAATTTAGCAAAGATCTAAAGGCAAGAATGAATTATATTAACAAATTACTAAGCACTCACTGATTTGTTTTTTCTACTACTTAAACATTACGGTTAGCATGATTACCTTTATCAGTGTTTAATAAGTCCTGTTTCCTTTTGCAGCACTTTGCATGTGAAGTATTTGTCTTTTGAAGATTTAATTCTTGTAAGGGTGTTTGCCGTTTTATGTTAATTTTTGCTTCATTTTCTGTATTGCATAATATGTTTGAATTTGTTTCAGGATGCACATAATTATATCTTTGATCAAATATTGGATTATAACTGTCACCTCCTGTAAAAATGCAATTTATATTAATCTAATAAAAAATATATATATGTAAAATGTCTTATTTAAAATTTTAATTTAATTTTTTATATATTAATATTTTTTAATGATATAACATCTCTGCAAGATGTTTTTAATGCTATAACATCTCTGCAAGATATTTATAATGATATAACATCTCTGAAATTTCTGTGTATACAGGGTGTTTCTTAAAGACCGCTCATTAATTACGATACATAGGCCGGTATTCATAGTCAGTTCTTACTTCAAGACCGTCTAATCTCTTAAGATGCTAATACGGTTCTGTGATTGGTTCACAACATATTAAATCGTTACTTAAGATGATCTTAAATATAAGAACTGATTATGAATACCGGCCATAGTGTTATTCCTTATCAAAAATTAAGTCGAAAAGTCCTGAGTTATTTTTTTCTATGATACTTATTGTTTAATAAAGCAGTAATTATTAAATAAAGTCAATACAATCAGCATCGTTCTTTAAACAGACATGTGTCAGTGAGCCACGCCCTTGGTAGTGTATGTAAACATTTTGCTACAAAATTCGCCGTGCATACTATTAAACTCGTAGCTCATTGATATACACTCCCGTCAGAAAGTTTAAAACCAAAGTAATTTGTAAATTTAATTTACGATTTCTTCTAAAAAAATAATATAAACTATTTTTATTTTTATGTAATATAATCTCATAGTTATTTAAAAGCTATTCTATAATTAATTAAAATAGGAACAATCCGCAAAATGTCACATTTCAGTAAAAATATATTATTCTCTCGAAAACTCATTTTGGATGAGCTCGAGTGAAGGGTTCGAAGATATTGTCCAATTTCAGAAAAATCTTTATGGAAGATATTAAAGAGGGAGTGGAACACTATAGACAGTGAAACAATAGAAAAATCATCGATAGGCTGTCTAGACCTTGTATGAAAGTTATAAAGAAAAAGGGTGGATTTTTCGATGAGAAGAATGTTTAATAATTTTTCATAAATTAAAAACTGTTATTTCTTGACAAATAAATATTAATTTGTGTATAATTTGACCCATTTTTATTTTGTATTTTGTATTTTGTATTTTTGTGATCTTTATTTATTAGTTTGGTCTTAAACTTTCTGACTGGAGTGTATGTTCGTTTAAAGAATGATGCTGATTTGATTAACTGTATTTAATAATTATTGATAATTTATTGCATACGGAGACGTAAACTATACCAAACGTGATCTGACGTGAAGCGTGTTCGTTTTAGCTGCACTGCTGCTCTGATGCAAAAAGTTAAAGTGAGACAAGTATATTTTTTTTACTCTAACGCATAAGCGTGTGGACTCTACTGAAAATAGTACACACGGCGTCATTAATATACCTCTGAAGTTGGCCGTATTCAAAGTTTATCTTTCTCCTTCTACTACCTTCCAAATTGAAAAGAAAAAGATAAACTCTGAACGCAGCCAACTTCATACGGGTAAGCATTAAATGACATCGTGTGTATGTACATACATACATACTAGATGTGCTAAAGAATTGAAAAAGGTTTCGGGAGAATGTAAAAGATGTACTGCCAAATCCCTACGTGACATAAACACATATGATATGCATATACGTACGTAATCATTTACACGTGTGCAAACACAAAACACAATATTAATACATTGACCCATATACAATCTGATATAAGTGCAGTTTCATTTTGGCACGAAGTAAATCTTGTGAAGAATACTTCGAAATGTTTCTAAAATTATTTTTAAGTGATGTGCCCATTAAAACTTTTGAACAAACATAAAAACTACGTTATAAATTGAAATAAATATATTAAAAATATTTTTCTCGTAAGAAAAATGTCGTGTCCTTTGCAATTAAAAATATATAATTGTTTACATCAGTTGTGTATACATGCGTCAGCAGTGCATGTATATCTAACTATTCTCTATCGCGAATAGGCATTGTTATATCAGTGTTATATTTACATGTTATATATATGTTATGTATATATATATATATATATATATATATATATATATAAAAGATGATTAATGATGTAAATTTGATCAATGTCTAAGCCAATAAATATAATAATACACATTACGTTTACTATTATAAAAACTTACATAATT
>OV788328.1:1323682-1392037 GCA_928718305.1 Tetramorium bicarinatum
TATGTATTTAAATGACTTTGGTTTTTATTAACAGCATAAAATAAAAACAAGATATAAATTATGTAAAATTATAATACTTGATTATAGTGAAACCAGCATCCATGTATTTCTGCTGTTGGAAATTGTTCATTTATCACCTTCATGGCTGCCATCTCATAATCGCTCATTATAAACTTTACATTTTGCTGAAGCACTGGTGCTAATTCTATAATTCTGTTCCAAATAGCTCTGTACATATTACTGGAACGACTTTCACACAGAATAAAGATCATAGCAATACCCTGAAAATATAATAAACAATAGCAACCTTTATATTAAAATTAAACATACATTTAAATATGTAATGGTATAACAAAAAATCTAGTTGGTATTTAAATTTTATGATTTTACCGTTATTTAAAAAAATATATAAATTTATTATAAAAAATAAAAGGAGACATTTTTTTCATAATATCCAATTTTATAATGTATGTACATACATACAAAATACATAGATAAAATCAATGTTTTTTTTAAATTATTTTGAAATTTCCTCTATGTATTTGTTTCTTAAATGAGATCAACATTAAAATAATATTATATATATTATACATATAAAATAATGTTAAAAAGAAATAATTGAAAAATAAACTTTTATTATAACTTTTACAGTTTCAATTTCAACAAACTATAATTGTGACAAAATATGCAATGTTACTATATATTCTTATACTTACTACATTCATATGTCGGGTATGTATTGTATACATTTGACTCATCAATGGTACACGTGGCACAATCTAAAAAGTTAACATTGTTTTAAATATGTTTATAATTTGATACAAAAATATTGTTGCGCCCTCGGAGGAGATACGCTCCGACGTTCGAACGCGCTCGCGGGAACTCGCGGACTTGCGGAAATAAATAACACAGACTTTCAATGAAACAGGAACGGTTTATTAATAAACAAATACAACGGCTCGCTAAAGATACGTCTTGCGTCAGCGACGGCTCCGGACGAATCTGCCGCGCTACCAGAATCAACAACTCTGGTCGCCAAAAGAACGCGACTCGCCCCTTCCAGAATCAGCGGCGCAATTCAGCCCGATATACAGGGTTGTTCCGAGCGCGGGCGCAACAATATAATAGAAGAATATAAAAATGGTATAATTTTAGAAGAAATGCGAACTTACATGAAATGTTCCATCCACATAAAGTTCTGTTGATTTTTGTAACTCTTGCAATAGCTCATTACTTGTAAATATTAATGCTTTTTTTCCATCGCTGCAAATCACGTGCCCTTTGAAAAATTGTTCAAGAGGTTTATACGTTGATAAAGTTGTAATAAAAGTCTCCATATCTCTTGGTAAACTTGGACGAAGTTATAATCTTTCACGATACAATGAATACTTTAACGTTCCGTATGACAATGTTGCAGCAGTTTCAGGATACCTGTGTTAAAAGCAATAAATATAAGCTACAAGTAAGAATTGCAATTAAAAAAATATAAAATTTGAAATATATTTACTTTCTGCAGACACTATCAAATATTTCTTTCAAAGGTAAAGATGTATCTCTGCAAAGTTGCAACATTTCTTGCTTCATGTCAAATTGTTTTGCTTTCCATTGAACTTTAAGATGATTATGACCTTGAACTACGTGTATTTTTCCATCCTTATCAACTTTAAGAGTGCCAGGACATTTCGTAGATCGACGAGTGTTACATCGTAGAATATTTGTATTTCGCGAATCTTTGTTATAAGTGTAATCATCGTAAACATAAATAATGCTACCAGATTTTTTTCCACATATTTCTTCCATCTGAAAATAAAAAAATAAATAAATACATATCTTGATTTTAAAAAATAACAAAAATGTAAAAAATGAAATTATTTCGAAAACTGTATAATAGTGTGAAATTATATAAACGTTTTTTATAAATTCTTAAATTATTAGGAGTATTTATTCATAAAACAAGTATTAATACGAAGAAGAATAAAACAATGATTGATTACGTTAAAAAGTTTAGCTTTTATTATTATATGTATATTTTATTATCATAAACGCAGCAATAATGCAGAACATGCAAATACTTTTAAATACTTTTTACACAAGTAGTGAGTAAAATATAAATTATATATTATATACTACTATACTAAAGTATATAGTATATAATAAGTATATTAGATACTATATACTTTAGTATAAGTAATTTGTAGCTTAAATACAAGTATATAGAATGTCATACAAATGTGCAATTGTTGGGTGCCAAAGTGCAATAAAAAAAAAGGAAAAAAGTAAAATTTCTTTCTTTAAGTAAGTATTATTTTAAGTAATTATTTTAAATAAAAGTACGTATAGAATTATCATTGTGATATTATTGGTCTCCTGATTACAATAATTCTAAATATATTTAATATTAAATTAATTATTAAGTATATTAAATATTTTAGATTTCCACTAACTATGCCTAAGCTAGTAGAGCAATCGATAACTGCAGTTAACAGACAAAACTGGATACTGACAGTATCAAGTCGTATTTGCCAAAAACATTTTAGAAATAACGATTTTTCTAATACAGGACTAAAAATAATAAGATTAAAACCAGATGTTATACCTAATCAAAATTTATCTAATCAAAATCCTGACAGAGATATGAGTAAGTATATAACAAATACATATAGACAAACACATACATATTTATTATGTAACTGATTACAAATTTGACAGATCCAAATATAGGCAATAAAGATTTCATTTCCTTAAATCTACAAAAATCTACAAACAGTGCACAACAAACTTCATTCTCTGAACAAAATCATAACATTTATGAGATACTAAAAAAAAAACACAGATAAAATGTCATAAATTAGAAAATAGAAATAAATAAAAAACTTTGCAATAAGATTAATAATTTAACTCAAAAAGCGATTGAAACTCAAAAGCGATATGAAATCGATTATGTAGGCGAGAAAACATATTTAAAACTATAATAAAAGATGAGAAAAAGAAGATGAATTTAAAAAGAAAAAATCAAAGTTATTAATGAAAAATGTAAATGACAAAAAATAAAAATTTATTATTTGATAAACAATTAAAAAGATTTAAAAGTAATAAGTAATGAAACTTATGATATTTTAAACTCTGATATTGGTAATGTATCTCATAAAATTTACAAAATAAATATCAAAATAAAAATAAACAACAAGGACGACGCTATTCTGAAAATATAAAAAGGTTCGCTTTAACCTTACATTATCATTCTCCTAAAGCCTATGAATATTGCAGGTTATCACATCTTTCTATTTCCTTTTTTTCAAATTACGAGCTATTTAATAAAGATAACAAGACAAAGTAAAACAACAAGAGGTCTTGTAATCGTATTTATTGAACAATTTTCTTTATCCATCTTTATGCATTAAAAAGCTTACAATTTGTTACTAATAATTGTGAATTGGTTTGTTTATATATTTTATGAAATTGAAATATTTAGAATATTGAAGAATATGCTTTGAAATATTAATTATAATGTTAATTTATGTAACTAAAAGCAAAAGATTTTTTTACTGTAAAATAAATTGTATTTAAGAATTTGTTTTCTTATAGCTGAATTGCCTGCATTAGTAGACACTGAAAATAAAACAGATGTATAAATGTTATAAAAAAAGAAAAAATGAATAGTGCACGCTAGTGAAATTATTATTATTAGTTAATTATAAAGAACAAACTTTGATTATGCTTCTTTAATAACATATATATTTGAAGTAATATATATATATATATATATATATATATATATATATGTACACATATATATATATATATACACATACATACATATACATATATATATATACATATATACATATATATATATATATATATACATATATATCATTTCAAATATATATATATATATATATATATATATATACTTCACACACACACACACACACACACACACACACACACACACACACGCGCGCGCGCGCGCGCACACATACGCACACAATATATAATATGACAAGAAATGTGAAAAAAATGGTTATCTACTTAAGTAGATAACCTTTTTTTTCACATTTCTTGTCATATTATATATTGTGTGCGTGTACTTAAGTAGATAACCTTATTAATGCATGAACTGGTTTATAATTGTATATAACTATTTGCATGTTTTATAAATATTTGGATGTTTTCTTAAATAATTGGATATGTGTGTTTATTTCAACAAATAATATTGAATTTATAATTTAAAAAATTAATATTAATATAAAAATGTTAATATTGTATGACCATCAATGTATATTAATTAAATTTTCTTATCCCATAGGTTATTTTTCCTTATTACATTTGTTGTATTAATAATAATTAATACAACGTAGATTTTTTGCATTTATATACTTCATTTTATTAATGATGGCAATTCATATTTATGTACATATGTATAATAATTAAAGGAATATTATTAATAAAGGAATATTAGAATAACATCTCTATTACATATTGTATTTCTATACTTTATATCTATTAGATTATGATACTGTATAGATACTGTATAAATATTAGATTTTGTGATTACGGTAATTCCGTATCTATCGAAAATATTGATTCGGAAGCAACGGAAACGTTAGTGTTTCTACTAGTATCTGTAAAACGAGCATAGAAATGGCCAATTGCATATTTTTTAACAAATAAAATATCTTCGACAATATTATGTGAATTAATAAAAAGTGCGTTAATACAATATTTTGTTATCAATATAATTTGTAATCAATATATTTTGTTATCAATATAATCAATATAATTTGTAATCAATATAATTACGTGCAGATATATTTGCTGAAGATTATAAGCAAGTTAAAAAATGTTTTTCCATTTTTTTCCTTCTGATGAAAGTAGAAACATAAAAATTATATTAGATCCATGTCAAATTGGCCAGAAATGCGTTAGCAACTTACAGAGAATTTCAAAGTGATGAAGGTTCTATTAAATGGGATTATATTGTCAAGTTATATGTCATGGGATTATATTGTCAAGTTACAAAAACAATTAACTTTTAAATTAAAAAATCGTTTATCTTCTCAATGCGTACACTGGGAACAGAATAAAATAAAAATGAAATATGCAATACAGGTACTAAGTTTATCAGTTGCTAATGCTATAGAATTTTTAGAAGCTGAAGGTTTCGAGGATTTTCAAGGTAGTTCTGCAACAGTCAAATTTTAAGAATAATAGATCGCTTATTTGATATATTAAATTCTAGAAATCCTTTCGGAAAAAATTTTAAGTCGCCTATTTTCCCAAAAAACATAGAATATTTAAATCAAATAGTTCATGATACAACAAAATATTTATTTTCTTTGAAAACAATTAAAGGTCGATTACTACAGCGCACTGCAAGGAAAACATTTGTATATGGATTAGCAATTGCTGTTCAATCAATTTTGGATATTTCAGAAATTTTTAAAAATAATCAATCCTTTAAATACATTTTAAGTTACAAATTCTCACAGGATCACTTAAAAATATTATTTTCTAAAATTCGCGGGCGTCACGGTTTTAACAATAATCCAACTTGTCTACAATTTAAATATGCAATAACTTTTATTACATACCGATATAAAAACTTCAAAGAATTCTAATTATTTTGAGTTTGACACAGAATATGCTACATCCATATTTCGTATAATGTGGAAGAAACAAAGACAGAATAATATTTTTAATAATTTAAATATTGAAAGCGATGATGAATACGACAATGAATTTTATGAAATACCATTGAAAATAGATGAAACCGTCACGATTATATAATTTATTATATTAGTGGATATATTGTTAAACAGTTAAAGTACATTAATTGTGAATCCTGTGCTTTAAGTTTAAGAAATATTACTTCTGATAATGAGCATAATTATGCTAATGAAGAAACATTTTCTGCATTTTTTAACTTTTGCAATAATGGTGGATTGCTGCAACCTTCCTCATCTGTGTTTTATATATGTAAAGAAACTGAAAAGCAATTACAGATTATAACAGATTATTTTTCTCAATAAAATATAAAACAAATAGATAAAAAAGTAATCAATAAAGTAAAAAATATTCTCATTTTTGATAAAAAAATATTTCCTACCTTGCAATGTGATACAAATATATTGGAAATGCCTCACAAAGTCCAATTAATAATAACAATATGTAATAAGTATATTATAGTGCGATTACATTCTTCTGCAAAATTCTACCACAACGAAATATTAAAATTGATCAGAAAATGTCACCAATTAAGTAAAGAAGTATTATTTTTACGAGAATAACAGTGTTTTGTGTAATAAATGTATGTAATTACATGTAAATACATATCTATTACATGTATGATAATATATATGACATTTATTTTATTTTTCAAAAAAATATTAATTTTTATATTCTATCTTGTAATTTATAATATATAATAAAATATAATAAATTTAAATAAAATTTGTGTATTTTATTTGCCTAAAAATTTTGATTTTATTATATTAAAAAATATATTTTTTATGTGAATTTGTACACAAAGTTTTTTATATTTAAAGTCACAACAATTTATATATAAAATATTTTGTATACTACATACAAATTTATATTTATATCAATTCTAACCTAGTTTAATCATGTTTATGTACATACATGCGCTATCAAAGCACATGCGCTATCAGAGTGCAGAAAGAGATAGCTTATGTACTTGTTTGTACATAAGATCGAGAACACCTTATACATAAAGGCCATTCTACAATTGTGTAAATGTAGTTGTAAATGTAAAGCTGTAAGAATTTGACCAATCATAGTCGATTATTCTTCGATTGTAAGAAAAATATTCGACTATAATTGATCATTTTCTTACAACCTTACATTTACGCAATTGTAGAATAGCCATAAGGAGTTAGCGGTCTAGTATGTATAGAAGTCTGTGGGTTTTACTTACGTTTTACAACTATAAAATATATCACAGATAAAGAATGAGCCACTTTTTGCAAAGTATATAAAATTTCACGATTATGTAGCAAAATAGAAATATCACACATGTGCATAATCACAATAAAAACGATATTAACACATATATGAAGCATCATAAAAATAGGAGTTAGATAAAAAGATATGTAACATAAAAATCGAGTGAAATATGCATTCGTACGCATTTTTAAAAGTTTTTATTATGTTATAATAGGTTTGTTCTTTTTCGACAAATGTTCTGAACTAGTGTTGCACTAGTGCAAGGAGTGTACACCAAAGCGTTCTTTTTATCGGAAATGACGTCGTCATCGCTGTTCTTTTTCGAGGTGTAACACTGTCAGTGCAAGTAGTTCAATGCAATAGTGCCGCACTGATTGCCCCAGGTCTTGAGGTAGTGCAACCAGTGTTGAATGTTAGTGAGCCAAGTGAAGACGAATACCTAACCTAACCAACAATAATAAATAAGTACGTATAATACATAATATGTAATATAAATATGTAAAATCTTTGTAAAATACGTTATTTAAAACATTTTAAATTTAAGAGGGAAACATGGAAAATGAAACAGAATTTGCTTACCTGAAAAAGGATGTAAATGGACATATTTTAGTAAATAATGAAAATGTCACATGTGTTACCAAAGGTATAAATTATTTTGTTAAGATAAATAAAACAAAATGTATAAAAAAATTAGTTATGTATATGTAAAAGATTATAAAATATTTGCAGATGGAATTGAAATCGAAATAAAATACGATGAAATAGATTTTACTTGTGACAATGTACAATTTTACATTGATAATAGAAGGATACTTGTACCTTTACATGAAAATACAGAAAACGAGAAAAGAAATGAAGAAAGTAATGCAATATTAAATAAAGAAAATATTGTAGAATCATTTCGTTGGTGTGATGCAACCACCAAGTTATTTCTTTCAATGTATAAAAATGCTAAAGAATTGTTAACAAATAGGAAAATAAAAAATAAAAAGATGTTATGGGATAAGATATCTTTACAAATGCAACAAAATGGATATAATCTTTCTGCAATACAAGTAGAAAACAAATATAAGTCTCTAGAAAGATCGTATAAAAATATGATTTTAAATAACAAAAAAACTAGTAGAGGCCGTACATCGTGTCCATATGAAACGTAAGTACTTTAAATAATATTATATTTATTTTAATGATTTTTAATCCTATATTTATAGTTTAAATAATTAAATTAAATTAAATTAAAAAATAAATTAAGATTATGGCCGGTATTCATAGTCAGTTCTTATATTTAAGATCATCGTAAGTACAATCTTACGTGGTTCTAAACCAATCACATTACTTAAGATGATCTTAAAATAAGAACTGATTTTGAATATTGGCTTATGTATAATATAATTATTATAGAGAATTGACTGATTTACTGGGTTCAAAACATAATATTGAACCATTAGCTGTATCTGGTAGACATGGATTAATTGTAAAAAAGAAAATGACAAACACAACTTTGTAAGTAAATACTTAAGTCTTAATTTTTAAATATATAAAATTAAATAATATAGTATTTTACTTATGTACTAAATAAAATATATTTTATTAATATAAGCCTTTATAATATTAAAATTAATGTAAATTTTCATTTTATGTATTGAGATTGTTTTATCCACTTATTAACATTATTCATTAACAGATCTATGGATGATACAACCGAACCAGATATCTTGATTCATAGAACAGAAGAAACTCAAGAAACAAAAGAACAAGACCAACAAGAAGATCACGTTCAAACAATAGAAGACCATGTCCAAACAGCACGTCAGCACAACAGAACGTCAAATAGAAGAACATATTCAAAGAACAAAAGAACACATCCAAACAATAGAACATGTCCAACCTATAGAAGAACCAAGTACTTCAAAACAGATTATGTCAAACAACGTTTTAAATAATGTCAATCAAGTAAGTCCAAAAAAGTATATTGTATTAATATTTTCAAAAAATAATGTTGATATAATCGATAATGTATGTATTGTAGAAATTATCAAGAAAGATCGAAAAAAAAATATGGGGATAACAGCTCGATTTTTAAATACATGTCAAAACACTATGGAAAAACTAACATCTGATATGCAAGAAGAAAGAATTGTAAGATCTAGTACACAAAAACAGATATTAGAAGGATATAAAAAATAAGGCTTACATATGAAGAATGTGTAAAACAAATGACAATAGCAAATCAATTAAGAAAAGAGAAAAATCAACTTTTAAAAGAATTTATAAAAGATATTAAAAAGTAAAAAAAGTTAAAAATATATATATCATATAGTATAAAGAAAGTAAAGTTTATATAAAAATGTTCTTATTATTATAAAGTAATTTATGCAATTCATTTATGTTTAAAGATTGTGATTTACTATTAAATATGCAAATATTTATTTTTTTGTTTAAATTTTTTATTTTTTATTTTTTATGTTATGAAAAACTGGGTAAAATATAAGATTGATATAAAATGATAAGACTGATTACATAGTAATAATAAAACATACTAAAATAACTAATAGTGTTTATTTTCCTATGTACAAATTCCTTATATATATTTTTATATACAAAATTATTATGTATTAAGTAATCGACATATTTCATCGCGAATTTGACTTCCATTTTCAAATATATTTTCATATATATTTTTATATACAAAATTATGTATTAAGTAATCGACATATTTCATCGCGAATTTGATTTCCATTTTCAAATTCTCTTGGTAAGTCATCAATTTCTATAGGATGGTTTAATAGTTCATTATCAGGATATTCATCATTCATTGGTGCTTCAAAATATTCAAATTCTTCCATATTTGCCATGTTGTGCAACACACAACACGCATGTATTACTTGTACCATACGTATGATATCTCTTAACTTAAAATGATATAGTTGTCGAAAACGTTGTTTAAGACAACCAAATACATTTTCAATAACTACACGACAGGAACTTAATTTACTATTAAAAATCCTTTGTGCTCGCGTTAAATGTCCGTTGTCTTTATATGGTACAAGTAATTGTTTAAGACAAGGATACGCACTATCGCCCAAGATATAATAATTATCTACAAAAAGATAGATTTAAGCAATAAGATAGATATATAATAATAACGTATCAATTAATTATATCTTTTATAAATCTTATTATTTCTTACTTCCACAAAGTTCATGCAGATCGTTACGTATTGGTGAATTTCGAAAAACTCTAGCATCATGTACAGAACCGGGAAATCCAATAAAAACATCTATAAATTTCAGTTTGTGATTTACAACTCCTTGGATGTGTAATGAAAAATATTGTTTTCTATTGATGTATAAATCAGGATCCTCTATTGGCTTATCAATTCTAATATGAGACCCATCAATAGCACCTAGAAGAAAAATATCATATAAGAATGCATTGTTTCATATAAATTCATAAAAACAAAATTGTTTTAAGAATATATAAATGTAAATATATTACCAATTATATTAGGAAATCCTTTCTTTTCTTCAAAAAAGGCAGCAGTTTCTTGCTTTTCAGCTAAATTAGGATATTTAATAATATTTGGTGCAAGAGACATAATGAAATCTGTTACTCTATTGATAATATTGTATAAAGTGCTAATCGTTATGCCGAAACGGTCTGTTACGTCTCGATATGAAGCACTTTGATGCCCAACAAACCATAAAAAACACAAAATATGTTTTTCCGCTGTAATTTTTAAGCGTCCTGCAATATCTAAATAGAAAATGCATAGTTATAACTAATTTTTATTCTTTTTTTTTTCTTGATTAGAAAATAAGTTATCTCTTTATATACTTATACAAATAAAAATTATAAATATATAGAATTTTGTTATAATATACATTCACACATACTTTCCATGGAGGCAAATATTTCAGATACTTCGAATTGTCCAATCAAATTAAATGCAACTTGTCTTGACAAACGGAAATGCATGATAAAATCAACATTGTTATAATTACGCACAATGTTTTCTACATAATTATTTATTTTTACGTGTTCTATTCTTTGTATTATTCCTAGAACTGGGTGTAACATTAGAATCGCATTTTGATCTACAAACAGACAGATGTATAAGTTACAGATAGGTTAGATTTTTTATATTTATGTAATGACATAGTAATGACATAAAGTATTAATATTAAATTTGCTAGTATATTACCATCATTGTCTTCATCTAGAATTGGTTGTAATGGTGGTATTATAATCAAATCGTCTTCATCTGAAGAATTAAACAATTTCATGTGATGCGCCATGTTATTTACTGCACTATGGCGTTTTATTTAACTTTGGTTGCACTTTTGATAAGTGTGAACTAGTGCTGGACTTTTCAGTTCAGTTCAGTTCAGTTCAGTTCAAGTGCAGACCTAGTGCAGACCCAGTGCAGCGAAAAAGAACAAACCTAATTTCATAATTGCTTAGAGATACAACACGAACACGTAATTACAACAAAAGGGTTATTACATCACGAGCATTTTAGTAACATAACGAGCAAAGGTTAAATTAGTAAAATGCATACATTTTAATATACAATAAGCGGGAAATATTTTTCTTATCGTCGGTTACTTACGTCGAGATGTAGGCAGGAATGCGTCCAATGTATGGAAAAATATGTTGCTACTTGTCGCAACGTCTTCCAGTATATTTCTCTCTAAGTATACAGTATACTTGAACTTACAGCACGAGCATTACGACAAAGGCGTTATTACAACAAAGGCATTATTACAACACGAGCAGATTTACGACAAATTGCTGTTACAACACGAGCATTATATGAACAACACGATCAGACATGATGTATTCCGCAGAAAGCGCGGGAAGCATGCATGAACATGAACTACATTTATTCATGTGATATACGACTTCGACACACCAGCATGATGCGCACGTTAAGGGTAAAATCACATAAGGGTGCTTTCACATGGAGTTCGAAATAACGGAACGGAAGAGGAACGGGAAAGGCAAATGATGGGGGTTAACCAATCAGAACAATTCCGTTCCGTTATTTCGAGCTCTATGTGAAAGCACCCTGAAGGTGAAATCACACGATACGGGAATCAGCGTGCGGAACTAGAGTCCTATAATCAGAGAAGCGACATTAGCGAACTCCTTTTGATTGGTCAATTAAGTCACGTGGTTTAGTCGCCATTTTGTGTACCACTGTCGGGCTTCATATACAACAAAATAGCGTGCTCCGTACTATTCAGTGCTACATAAAGAGACAATGCAATTAGAAATTATAAGGTAAAATCTTATTTTATATAATATGTAATATTATTATATTATTATGAGTCTGTTTCTCCAATGTCAGTTAACTTTAACCTATATGATTGTTATGTGACTGTGTGCTCCAAACCCGCTTTGTTGACGTCACTAGCTGTTACAAGCTCATGGACACTCACTCACACACTCACGGATCAGCTCCTAAGGTACACAAGATGGCGAACAAAAGACATGGTGGGGGTAAATGTCGCTTCTCTGACTATAGGACTCTATGCGGGACAAAGGATGTGTGCGTGCGATTCGAACAGCCAATCAGCACTTTTCCGCATTTTTCTATCTCGCTAAGGCTGAAATCACATGGTACGGAATAGAGCTGCGGAATAGAACGTGCGTCATAGAACCGACCAATCAGAGCCAAGAGAAAATCTGTAGAATAGCTTTGATTGGTTGGTTCTATGACGCACGTTCTATTCCGCAGCTCTATTCCGCACCATGTGATTTCAGCCTAAGGGCGCGTCCCGACGAGTAGAGAAATAGCGGAACGGAACAGTAACGAAATCACTCTGATTGGTTAGCTCTCCAAATTATGGAGGGCTAACCAATCAGAATGATTCCGTCACTGTTCCGTTCCTCTATTTCTCTATCCGTCAGGACGCAACCTAAGGTACCTTTTCAGCACGCTGCAGCAGCAAAAAGTCACGTGATGTTTGAATTTTGTAGAATAATTTCCGCTACATTTGCTGCTATAAAAAGGATAACAGCGTATATAATTTTAACCTCAAAATATATTGTAGAGTTTTTCTTTCTTGGTTTGCTTAGTCAGTTTTAATTTCTAGTTTGACAATGTCGTATGAGCAACAATCTTAGAACATATAGAAATGGAAGTTGCGCATGCGCGCCATTTGCTGACGCATACAAGCACATTGTGTGCGGCCAAACAAATGTAGACCGCGCATGCGCACTTTCGAGCAATCATTCACAAAGAGAGAGGCAACTATGATTTTCTTTCTCACTTCCTCCGGACATGTTTTTCTTCCGAAAACAATAGGCATTCTGCTTCCATTTCTATATGTTCAAAGGCAACAATTGAGTAAATCCCAGTTGCGCACAGAATAAATCGGACACAGCAGGTTGAATGAATCGGACACAGTGTCGATCGGACACAATGTCGATCGAGCACAGTAGATGCATCCAGAAGCACGACCGCTCAAGGTCATCACACGTACATTTCCATAACCGTAAAAAATTGAGCAACACGATTGGTCTATTCGGCCGATTACGGTTACGGACGGCCGAATTGAATAATGTGATTGGTCGAAATCTTACGATTACGGAAATGTACGTGTGATGGCCTTCACTGAACGCTCAGTGAACTCTCGCATCTGATTGGCATATTCCTTTAGATCTAAAAATGTAAACCAATCAAACGCGAGAGCTCATTGAGCGCTCAGTGAACAGTCGTACTTCTGGATGCACCTATTGTCGATCGGACACAGTATCCACGATTTGACACCGTACGATTCGATACGCGTAAGACCATGCCAGATGATTTCCGTCAACAGGCGTGTCTAGGTGTCTAGGTCGCGAAGATCGCGACATAGGGATCCGCCGTAGGGAAACATGCAAAATTTAAGTTGTAAACCTATGTGGAAGTACTGAGGTTGAATAATAAAGGTACCTTTTCACGCTCACGTTTATTTTCAGCGTCAATGTGAAAAGGTACCTGTATGCTATACGTGAACTAATTCAAGCAGAACAACGATACGGTTTTGGTGCAAATTTGTTTGTGCTATTCAACTTTAAAGCACATGAGACAAACTGCGATAAGATGTGTTTTGCGCCGGAAATACACCACTACATGAAAAATTTTCAACCAATAGCAGACGGACTGCTGCGGCTGCATGCTGCGCATGAAATGGCACTTTGAGGCTGTAAGAATTTGATCAATGACTACGTTTACACGGCACCTTAATCGGGTTTAATAACATCCGTAGTTGTCAGATAGACCAATCACAGTTCGTCCATTCTTCTGAAAAATGGTTACGATTGGTCTACCTAACTACGGATGTTAGAAAACTCACCAATCACACCTATCCCATTCTTCTGAAAAATGGTTATGATTGGTCTACCTGACAACTACGGATGTCATAAAACCCGATTAACGGTGCCGTGTAAACGTAGTCACTTATAGTCGATTATTCTTCGATCGTAAGAAGAATATTCAACTATGATTGATCATTTTCTTACAGCCTAAAGGCAGGTTTATAGAGGCCATAAACTATCAATTTATGCCAAAACAGTAAAATTTCGACCAATACGTGGTTACGCACAACGGAATCGAATGACGTGATTGGTTGAAAATTTACGGTTTCGGCCGAAGTTAACAATTTACGGCCTCTATTAATCCGGTTTTAAGCCCATTCTACAATAACGTAAATGTAATTGTAAACGTAAGGCTGTAAGGAAATAACCAATTATAGTCGAATATTCTTCTTGCGATCAAAAAGTAATCGACTATGATTGGTCATTTTCTTCCAATCTTACGTTTACAACTACGTTAACGCTATCGTAGAATGGGCTTATTACGTATGATCTACTGGAAATAGCCGTCTAAACCGATGTTCTGATTGGTCAAAACCCTCATTACCCGAACGAATCAGAAGAGACGCGGTCATGTGACCCAGTTCGCCAATGGGCGCGTTCAGCGGACACAACGGTAGCAGTTGAGTAATTCGTCAATGGAATTGGTCTAGATTTAGGGATCTAACAGTAACAACTAATCATTACTAACTGCTCACTGATCATTGTGTCCGCTAAATGCGCCCACTTTCTCCCACAGAGGCTCTCTAATCTCTAACCTTGTGCGGTAGCCTTTAAACAGGAGTACGACATATCTGTATGTAGGTCATCCATGCACGTTAAATCTACAAAAAGAAAGCGCTAGCCCTTAATTATCTTTTGAACACGTGCTTTGCTCTTATGTTTATTTCGCTCTTGATGTAATTGCCGTTGTTGTAATTTCGCTCTTATTGTAATTGCCGTTGTTATTATTTCGCTTTAATTTGTTATCACAGTATTAATTGTCACAGTATCTTTATCATAACACAAATATGATTTGCCGTGACTTCATGCTTCGGGTGTGTAATAGAAATCCGTGTAAAATGCAACATAAAGTAGAGAAATGCACAGACTCATTTTGTAACCAAAGTAATCTTTGTAAAAAGGTTCATCTCACGGACAATCAGCTTGTAGAAATTAATAATAATATACGACCCTTCCAGGAAATAGTTTTCCAAGAAATGAAACGATTAGCATTCATTTTAAGGGAAACATTTCCCCAAAACTTAAAAACGCAAGTCTGTACTCTAAATATGTTGGGCGAGTGTATATGGGCATGTTTTACTTGTGGAACACTTTCTAAGTGTAGTACGTTTTTAATCTTTGTTAAAATTTTTTATGAAATTATTAAAATGTAATAATAACTTAATTGACTATTTTTTATTTTCAGCGAATACTCTAGTGTGCAATAAATGCTACATCGTACTGACACAACGAAACTTGAAGGCTTTGAGGTGCTGTCATGTCTATTGCAGATATTGCTTTGAACGGCTCTCATGTGATATAAAAGGTCCACTTCCTCTTTTTTGTTGCACAGTGTGTGATGCATGGTCGACAATTTTTATATTGTGTATGTAAAGAAATACGTTAAAAACAAATTTTTATCTGCTTTGCATATACTTGAGAATTTAAATATATGTAATGTTGCTTGTAGAATGTTTTAGTTTTTTAAGTTAAATTTTATATAATTTATTTTAGTTTTTTAAGTTAAATTTTATAAACTTCTCAATGTAAATATAAACTTCTCTTACGCTACATTAAGTTTATTTAAATCTTTTAAAAATATGAAGAGCTAACTTAGCAATTTATTTAAAATCCTACATTTTAAATTATTATTAATTTCAAAAGTACACAAATATATTTTTTCAACAAATAAAACATGAACATATATTTTGTTTGCAGATTAAGCAATGGGAGGCAAAGAAAACATCAATACTGATAGAAAACATTTTCAGCACAAAAGAGAATACAGTTTATTGAGTTGTATAATAGGGCGATGAGAATCATATAGCGAGTTTTAGTGCTAATATTAATGTTTAATTTGAATGATGTGTCTTCAATTACATTTGACGAACGTTTCAGCTCTAGTTCGAGCTATCCAGCGTGCTATTAATATTATAAATATCTTTATTCTCTTGTTAAACCATAGTTGTTAACTAAATGATGCCAATCAATAAGTTAAACAAATTGAATTAATAAATTTTGTAATAAATCGTTGACAGCTCAATAGTGTCGGTATATGTTTGAATAGAAACTGATTGATAAGCAGAGATTCAATTTGTTTAACTTATTGATTGGCATCATTTAGTTAACAGCTGTCTTATATATAAATATATATAAAATAAGCAAACATATTTTTCAAAATTAATATTTAATTAATTTTGAATTAAAAATTAATATTTAATATTTAATAAATGCAAGCATATTTCGAGAAGAGGAAAAGTATTATAAGATAACCTTAAAGTTTAAACTTTACCATTTTCTTTTCGGAAAGTATATTAGTATATTAGAAAGTTATTAAAATTTATAAAATATTTTATACATTGCATTTCTTCATTTCTCTTTATGTTAAACTTATGTTATTCTTTTTTAAACAGAAGAAATGTATATAGTAAATGTATTTTCTGTACAATGTAAATATACAATGTAAAATACATATTATTTGAAACGAAAATATAAACTACTCTAATTATAAGAAACCTATATGAAAACAGACCTGTAAAACATGTTATTGTAGAGATATTAATATTATTAAATATTTTACATGTAAAATAAGCTACTTTACATTTAAGGTATAAAATAAGGTATAAAATATAAAAGATTAAATAAATAAAATTTAGGATATAAAATGTTAAATAAAAGTAAATTTTATAACAAAAGAAATTACTTGTGTTAATTGCATATTTAAAAGGATGCTTGTCTGAAAGAAAAAGAAATTAATTTACAAATTATTAGACTTTTTCTTATAATCTTTTCATACAATTATTACATTTGCAGAAAAAAACGAAGTGATTCTATTCCTAATGTACATTAGAAAAATAAAATTTATTATCTAATTAATATCTGATTCTAATATATAATATGTATATAGACTGAATGTTCTTTTCAAGAAGTCATATGTAATATACGAGAAACTATTTATCACAATAAGTATTTATAAAATAATATATATGAACTAATATATACTTAAAGTGCTTACACTATGAATATATTTTCTGAGTATATATACTCAGTAAATCAATAATATTAATTGACGAGTATAAAAATTATAATAATTTTCTGTATGGCTGTATTTGTCTACACAATGGACATGTTACTTTAATTGTTAATCCTAAATCATTGCATCTATCATGTATACAACGTAAAGCACAATTAAAACAAAACATGTGCCCACAATCTGCAGCACCAAAATTTTGGACAGTCATGTCATCCCTACACACACAACATTCAAAAGGTGTGTCATTAAATTTTACATGTTTTAATTTGCACTTATTTCGTTTACAATTGCCATTTTTAAAATCACCACATAAGCTTGGATCTTGCAAACTTCGACTGACTTCTCTTTGCATATTTTCAGTAAGTCTTCCTGTAGTTTCATAGCGAATCCGTTCAAAACTGGTACAATGTAAATATGGACATTTGTCGTTGTCACACATAGAATTTTGATATTTAAAACAATATTTATATTTGTGGTAAAAACTGCAATTCGAATTAAAGCAGCAATTATTTTCAAAAGCAGTACAAGGTTGCACCTTTGGTTTTCTGAAACAAAGTATTGTTGAGCAATATATGACAATAAATGACTACATAGCACTAAAATATTTAAAATTCTTACTGAAACCCATAATACGACATGTTTGTACGCAAAGCAACAGAAGCAAAATAGACAATAGAAGCAAAGTGGACAGTAAAAGCAAACAACAGAAGCAAAATGGATGATAGAACCAAAGCGATGACAGCAATATTATGAGAAACTAAAAAATTAAATAACATTAACATTTTTCTGTTATAATAGCATTATTTACGATAATAATAAAATGCAAAAATTAAACAAATGTTTAATGAAAAATAATACCATTATTTATATAATTTTTTATATACGTTCTCTTTAATTAATTTATTAAAATAAATTAAATTTTTCTTATCGTCGGTTACTTACATGTATGTTATCTTTAATCATATAGATACTTGAAAATAAAATTTGAGCGTAATTACGATAAAAGCTTTACAACACGAGCAGATTTACAACAAAAGGCTATAACGACAAATTGCTATTACAAGTAGTAGTAGTAGAATTATTGGTACGCAGCTCCTATTTCGGAGCTGATTCGACAATAAACACAAGGGATTATATTGTCTTTTTAACTAATGCTTGTGTGTGATTTATTCACTTCTCTTCAATGATGATTTTGTGCCTTTTGTGATGGCTATTTTGATGAGGGTTCACGTGTTGAACACTATAACTTTAACTTTATAGTGTATGTCCAAATGGCGTTCTTGATTATGCGAGTTTCTCCTTTTTTGCCGTCAGAGTTCGCAGTATACCGGACGGCCATATTAGCAGGCGGGGGAATTCAGATATTAAGGCTATTAGAGTTTAGGAAGGCCGTAAATTGCTATTACAACACAAGCGTAATTGCTATTACAACACGATGTATTCTGCAGAAAGCATGCATGAACATAAATTACATTTAAGGCCGCGACACAGACTTTTGCATAACGCATAATACATAACGCATAAGGAAACCAATCAGAATTCTTTATTTCCTACCTGGAGAGAGAAATGGAGAACTTTGATTGGTTGATCTCTTTATGCGTTATGTATTATGCGTTATGCAAAAGTCTGTGTCGCGGCCTTAAAGGCACAATTCATTGTAGGCACTCTGCTTATGGCTTCTGCAATTTTATGTGCTTCCACCTTTATTCATGTGATATACGGCCTCGGCACACCAGCGTGATGCGCAACGCGACACACAATACGCAAGGCGTGTTATGGCCCATCTACAATGAGTCGTAGTGGTAAGGTTGTACAGCAAATCGACCAACGACAGTCAAGAATATATAAGAAAACTTGATTGTGGTTGGTCGATTTGCTTACGATCTTACGACTACAACTTATTGTAAACGAGGCTTTAAGGCCATTCTACAATTGCGTAAATGTAATTGTAATTGTAAAGGTGTAAGAAAATGACCAATTATAGCCGAATATTCTTCTTACGATCGAAGAATAATCGACTATGACTACGTTTACACGGCACCGATAATCAAGTTTAATAACATCCGTAGTTATCAGGTAAACCAATTACAGCTATCCCATTCTTCTGAAAAATTGTTACGATTGGTCTACCTGACAACTACGGATGTTATTAAACCTGATTAACAGTGCCGTGTAAACGTAGTCTATGATTGGTGAAATTCTTACAGCATTAGGCCGGCTTCACACCTTGGCAGAAAAGCAGAAGCAGAAAAGCAGAAGCCCAATCAAAACTCTCACTCATGGTAAGCAGTAGTGTAGTGGTATATACCAACACATACTGTCTACTATGAGTGAGAGTTTTGATTGGACTTCTGCTTTTCTGCTTCTGCTTTTCTGCCAAGGTGTGAAGTCGGTCTTACATTTACAACAACGCTTACGCAATTGTAGAATGGCCTTTAAGGCCATCACACGTAAATTTCCGTAACCGTAATCGTAAGATTTTGACCAATTACATTATTCAATCTGGTCGTCCGTAACCATAATCGGCCGAATCGACCAATCATGTTGCTCAATTTCTTACGATTACGGTTACGGAAATGTACGTGTGATGGCCTTTAAGGCCATTCTGCGTAACAATGTAAGCATTGGGCGCGTTCAGCGGACACAACGGTTGTACAACAGTTAAGTAATTCGTCAATGTAATTGGTCTAGATTTAGGGATCTAACAGTAACAATCAATCATTACTAACTGCTCACTGATCACTGTGTCCGCTGAACGCGCCCATTGTTGTAAACGTAAGACTGTAAGAATTTGACCAATTATAGTCGATTATTATTCGATCGTGAGAAGAATATTTGATTATGATTGGTTATTTTCTTACAGCCTTACTTTTACAACTACTTTTACGCAATTGTAGAATGGCCTTTAAAGCCTCGTCTACAATGAGTCGTAGTGGTAAGGTTGTACAACAAATCGACCAACAACAGTCAAGAATATATAAGAAAACTTGATTGTGGTTGGTCGATTTCCTTACGATCTTACGACTACGACTCATTGTAGACGACGCTTAACACATGAATTTCCATAAGCTGTAACAGTAAGATTCAATCAATTGCATTGCTTAACCGTACATAACCATAACAGTAAGAATTACGCAATGCGATTGGTTGAATCTTATTGTTACAGCTTATGGAAATTCGTGTGTTAAAGGCTAATTTATAGAGGCCGTAAACTGTTAACTTATACAGAAATTATGAAAATTTGACTAATCGCGTCACTCGATTCTGTTGTGCATAAAGCCAGATTTATAGAGCCCGTAAACTGTTAACTTAGGCCGAAACCGTAAAGTTTCGACCAATCACGTCATTCGATTCCGTTGTGCGTAACCACGGATTGGTCGAAATTTTACTGTTTTGCATAAATTAATAGTTTACGGCATCTATAAATCTAGTTTTAGTCGTAATTTTATAGTTTTGGTATGAGTTAACAGTTTACGACTTCTATAAATCAACCTTTAAGGCCCTTGCAGAATTTCAGGCAATAGGAATAATCCAATTGATTGAAAATTCTGTTTCGACCAATTGGATTCCTTATTCCTGTTCCTATTGCCTGTTGCCTGGCATTGTGCAAAGGCCTTTATAGCCTTTAACATGCCTTGCGAATCGTGTGTCGCGCTGCGCATCACGCTGATGTGCCGAGATTGTATATCACATGAATAAATGTAGTTTATGTTCATGCATGCTTCCCGCGCTTTTTGCGGAGTACATCGTGTCGTAATAACAATTACGCTCCGTGTTGTAATAGCAATTTGTCGTTATAGCCTTTTGTCGTAAATCTGTTCGTGTTGTAAAGCTTTTATCGTAATTACGTGCTCGAGTTGTATTTTCAAGTATCTATATGATTAGAGATAACATACATCAAAGAAGCCTTTAAAGATTGCTTCCGCTCATCGCGATGTAAAACTTTAACCCCTACTCATGTCGTTAATCGCCTAAAATACTTGTTTTAAAGTGCCTTTGTTGTAATAATGCCTTTGTTGTAATAACGCCTTTGTTGTAATAACGCCTTTGTTGTAATGCTCGTGCTGTAAATTCAAGTAACTGTATACTTGGAAAGAATTTTACTGGAAGATATTGCGACAAGTAGCAATATATTTTTCTATACATTGAACGCATTCCTCGACTGCCTACATCTCGACGTAAGTAACCGACGATAAGAAAAATTTAATTTATTTTAATAAATTAATTAAAAAGAACGTATATAAAAGATTATATAAATAATGGTATTATTTTTCATCAAACATTTATTTGTTTAATTTTTGCGTTTTATTATCGTCGTAAATAATGCTATTATCTATAACAGAAAAATGTTATATTTATGTGTTAATTTATTTAATTAGAAAACTTAAAAAATGTATGTATTCAATTTTTAAATGTTTTCCTTAAGACATTGTTTGCATCAAAAATATATTAGATATCATAGTATATTAAAATGTATCATAGTATATTAAAATGTATTATACAAAATATTCTTATTAATTAAATGTTAAAGTACATAATCATATTGCATTCAATTGTATGCAAATTAATTTAGCCATATTGAAAGCAGTATGAAAAATATGCCGATAAAATATTCAATTATACTGTATTTAATGTTAAATTTAATGTTAATATAATTGGTCATTAAATATGATATAATTAAATATTTTATCAGCATATTTTTCATGCTGCTTTCAATATGACTAATTTAATTTGCATACAATTGAACGCAATATGATTATGTACTTATCTAATTTGATACTGCTTTGGTTTCAGCAATTTCAATTCTGCATAATTATAAAAAATTTATGTTACAGTTAATTTGATTATTTTTCACATTGTGCATTATTTTTAATAATTTAGTCTTCACTAATAATTGTAATGAGTTGTCACTGTTAATAAGTTCACAGACAAACTCTGACATTTTATTTCATTTAGAAATATTATTAGAAATTAAAGCTGGAATCTCTACATCTCTATTTTTTGTGATTAAAAATATATTTACCTGGCACATATTGTATAATCATTCCACACTCATTTCATTATAGATGCAAGTTTTTCCTGGAAGAAGGAAAGGGTCAAGTATTTATGTATATGATGATTATACGTACTATATGGACGTACGTTATGAAAATGTCTTCCGATGCAATACACGACGGACAACAAAATGTCCAGGCTGGGCCATCCTTCAGGATAATATTGTAAGCGTTGTAACTGAACATAATCATCCAAGATCACCGTTTATCAAGGAACAAACTGAAATGAAACGAGAAATGTTAGAACTTTCTACCAAAACTCATACTGGATTAAAAGAAATATTTGATTCAGTTTGTAGAAGGTAAAACTATTTTATTTTTTGTGTATATTTACACTTTATATTTCTTTACAGCCTTCATCCTAAAGTTCTATATAACATAAAATATAGAAATACGAATAATTTTTAATGTTATAAAATATTTTTTATGTCCGGATTGCAATCAGGCTTATTAATAAAATAAAATTATATGTAAACACATACCAACTAATTTATTTATTATATATTTTTCTTTGATATCTTGCAAAATTTGTATAACTTTATTAATTTTATACCAATAGATAAGTAATTTATATTATTAAAATAATCTCATTTTTAATTAGGAATTTCTCAATATGACGACAAATTTCTAAAATAACTGTCATAAGTTTTCGATTTATAAAAAGTAACAACTTCCATGCATAATATTGTTATGAAAAAAACTTAAAGAAAATGTTTCTTATTTATAAACATCAATTACTTATCTATCAATATTGTAAATGATGCCTTTAAAATTACTAAAATATAATTGGTGAAATAATTACTTACAATTATTCTTTAAATCAGTCATTATTAATAACTTATAGAATTTTAAATAATCAATATAGCGTTTGTCTTTTTTATAAACTATAAAAATTAGAATTTTACTTAGAATTTTATAAAAATTTAATAAAAAATAAAACTAATTTTTTATTAAATTTTTATAAAATTCTAAGTAGAATTCTAATTTTTATAGTTATTTAATATTTTTATAAAAAAACAAACGCTATATTAATTATTTAAAATTCTATAAGTTATTAATAAAGACTGATTTAAAGAATAATTGTAAGTAATTATTTCACCAATTATATTTTAGTAATTTTAAAGGCATCATTTACAATATTGATAGATAAGTAATTGATGTTTATAAATAAGAAACATTTTCTTTAAGTTTTTTTCATAACAATATTATGCATGGAAGTTGTTACTTTTTATAAATCGAAAACTTATGACAGTTATTTTAGAAATTTGTCGTCATATTGAGAAATTCCTAATTAAAAATAAGATTATTTTAATAATATAAATTACTTATCTATTGGTATAAAATTAATAAAGTTATACAAATTTTGCAAGATATCAAAGAAAAATATATAATAAATAAATTAGTTGGTATGTGTTTACATATAATTTTATTTTATTAATAAGCCTGACTTTTATTTTTACTTTTATTGTACTTTATTAATGTTTGACATATTGGAATAAAATTTATTTAAACCTTATAAAAGATTAATTATTTTGTATATTTGTGTTATTGTTATTAAGATTCATATTGCATTATATTTAATATATATTTTTTTTTAGCAATCCAGATGCAGCACAATATTTAAGTTTTCCGTCTATGAGATGTAACATGCGACGTGAACGTACAAAGAACCAACCATGTGTACCTGATACATTGGCATCATTATATGATATTCTAAAAAACTCTGACATAATTGGAAGTATCTATAAAGAAAGTATAACTACATCGAATGGAAAAACTGCTATAATTTTATCAACCAATTATTTACTAGATGCATTAACTTCTATTACTGAAATTTATGTAGATGGAACATTTTCTGTAAGTACAAATGTCTGTTTTTGAAATTTAGAAATTAAATTAATTTTTTTTAATGTTTAAAAAATCGTAACAGTACAACGAGATATTGTAACAGATAATATTATACAATTTTTAATCTAATTTTTAATATTTTTCTTAAGGTTCTCCCCCGCAAGCCTCATATTGCACAGCTTTACACTGTACATATACGATACATGGATACAGTAAGTATATTTAACATTTTAAGATGTTTATTTAAATTTTAAACATTACTTATAACTTGTATTTTCAGGGCATTGCAACATTATTCGTATTAAGTGATGTACGTACCAGAACTTTATATAATGCTTTATGGGGCAAAATTATAGAACTTGTGCCACAACTTAAACAAAATATTAAATTTATTATGAGTGATTTCGAAATGGCCGCAGTGAAATCATTAAATAAAAATTTTACTGTAGCTAAATTGACTGGATGTTGGTTTCACTTCAATAAGGTATATATAATCATATTTTCATTAAAATTGTTATATAAATATACAGGGTGTCTCAGAATATTGAGGACTATTTTTGTGAAAAGGTAGAGCAGACTAAACTGAGTCGAAAAGTTTTCTACCTTTTTGCAATTTTTGCAATAATTAACGAATTATCAATTGTTAAAAATTGAAAGAAGAAATAGACAACGCAGTGCGCGAGACGTAACAGCGGCAATGGAAACACAAACAGCGACTCCAGGCACAATCCCCGCACACGTCGCTCCGTGCAGTCTATCCCTTCTTCTGACTTTTAACAGTTAACTTGTTAACTATTGCGAAATTTGCAAAATGGTACAGAACTTTACGATTCAGTTTAGTCCGTTCTATCTACTCACAGAAATAGTCCCTAATATTCTAGAACATCCTGTATATATATATATATATATATATATATATATATATATATATATACATATATATATAAGTATATAAATGTATATAATTTATAACTATTCATATTGTTATATATTGTAAAGTTTTAATTTTGCTCATTTTAAGATTATTTTTTGTATCTTTCATGCTCTCTTTTTTGAACCGTGCATTATAAAGCACCTAAAATCAGTTCTTACAATTTAACCTTTAGAGAGCCGGAGTAGTCACTATATGGCCAAAGTAGACACCTATTTATTGTGAATATTATTAGTACATAATGTGTACCTTTATATATAAAATATAAAAATATAGATAAAATGTAATATAATATATAATAATATATGATGGAATAGGGAGTAGTTTAGCTTATAATACCCAATTTTTCATTTTATTTGCGTATTTAGATTTTCACAATTGTTGATGGTTGCAACATTATTTTTATGTAAATTCTCACTAAAAACATTTTCAAAATTTCCATGTACCGGGCTGAAGTGGCCACTATAATGGCCAGCAACAAACTTGGAAACTATTTAGAACATGTAGGTTAGATACATGTAAAAATTTTTCGTAAAAAAAATTGGAAGTTTTAATGGACAAATTGGCCCGGCCCTCTAAAAGTTAAAGAAATGATTTGAGATTTAAGCAAATTTAAAAGTATTTCTTACGTCTTAAGATTTAATAAACAGTTATGAATTCGGATTTTCAATGTGATAATTAACTTGACGTAAAATCTTCTCTTTTATATTTTTTTGTGTTTTCGTTATTGTTAATTTTATGATTATTGATATTGACTGTTCAAGTAAAAGAAAAGATACAGAAAATTTTACAAATATGCTAAATATATCACAAATATTATTTTATAGTTTATTATTTTAATGTAATTACCATCTCTTTTATTTCGGGGTTTTCTACTACAGATATATGTCATACGTGACGATACATTATGTCTTTTGATTGATTAATGTTATAGAAAATATAAAAAATTGCATTAAATTAAGTTACATCTCTTTCTTTCTTTTTTTTTAGGCTGTTCTGCGTAAATGGCGAAAATTACACCTCTCAAATGCTACAAAAACTGTACTTTCAATGACTATGACATTATCTTTGTTACCACCAGAAATGTTTCAAGAAGCTTTATCCATTATACAAACTGAAGCTGACTTATTTTCAAATGAATATCCACATATTTTACAATTTATGTCATATCTGAGACTTACCTGGTCCAACATGGCATCAAAAATTAGTACCTACCGTTGTCCTGTACGTACTAACAACATAGTGGAAAGTTTCCATAATATCGCAATACAAAAAATAGGAACAAGGAATACAAATGTGTGGACATTTTTAGGTAATGTTTGTATCAAAATATTTTCTATTAAATATATTACATAAAATATTTTAATACATACGTGAATATATGCATGTATTTTTTTGTAAAAAATACACAATTTACGTAATTTATCACAAATGTATGACAAATCTATAGTATTTTTTTCACAAAATACTAGTGGTCTCGATCCAGCGTCCTCGCTATTACTAGTCCTTGCGCCAGCTCGCTACGCCACACGGCACTGATCTTTTTTCACAAAATACGTAACATCACACATGTGTGATGTTACGTTATAAGTATAAATGTGGCTCCAATTTAAAAATCTTTTTCCAGATAAATTATCACACTTGATTACTGATCAAGAATTAGATTTACGTCGCTTAAAGAATGGTGTTAGACCTCGACGACCTCGTACAAGAGCAAATAGGGAACTCGATTCTAAAATTATAAATGCGCAAGAGGACCTAGTTAATGGAAGGTATTATTTTATTATTTCGTAATTTTTTGCGTATTAAATTGAGTAAACAAATAATTATATGTTAAAAATTAATTTTCTTTAGGTTGTCACTGAAGGAATTTTTATTAATGTTTACCAGAAACAATATGTTTTAAATGGAACAAATGACATTATTAGAAGGTAAATATATTGCAAATATACCTATCAGATGCGTATGCGTGTGCACGTGTATACGTGCCGTGTATACGCGTATGTGTGTGTATGTGTGAATACATATACATAGAATGTTCCGTAAAGACCGCGTTTTTATTCATACAATTTTATGAATATCTTTGATTATTATTGCAAATTTCGCAAAACGGTATACGATATTTTTGTTAACTCAATTACTTCTATTTCCTCATAATCGTGTCACGAGTATCTCGACTGGTGTCAGGACATTTATCTTGTGTATATTACATTATGATATTTTAAACAAAATAAAATTATTTTTTACCATAGTAACTTATTAATTGATTGTTATGACACTTATTCCAAGAATAAAAATATATGTGAAAATAAATATATTCTTTTTTGCAGATGTCGATACAAATGATGAGCATGTTGTAGACGTGGAGTTATTTTCGGATAATTCAGAAGAAACCTTCCATACATGTAAATATTACTAATTTTACTAATTTTTCTTTCATTTAAAAACATTTTTAACAAATTTATTAAGATTTTTTTACATTTTACTAAATATAATAAAACAAGCAATGCTATATTTTTAAAATTGTTTTATATGTATATAAAAATTAAGAATAGTTAAAATAGTTAAGAAATAAATAGCAAAAGGATAAGAAAATTTAAATACATAATAATAGTATACATTTGCCTTAGAAAATGATTTAATTTTTAGTTTCAGGGGGACAAAATATAAGACGCAGACGCACACATAGAAATTTACCTAATCGAAGAGAGATAAACAATGTACATGAAACAAGTGCAGGTAATAAGAATGATTTTTACAAATAATTTACAAACATCTTAGTTTTTTCAACTGTTTTTATAGAAGAAGAAATTCATAGAGAAAGTCGCCAATATAATCTGTTTAGTTAATGAGCTTATAATTTGATATGTATGTATTTATATATGTTTGTGTCTTATTCATATGTTAACATATTCATATATTAGCGTATATCGAGATTTTAAAATTTGGAAGTTTTGTTTCAATAATTTTTTTTCTAATTTACATTCTAAACAATAGTAATTATTCTTTTTATAATAATAGATAAGTTCTACATTCTTATAATTTTTTAAAAGTATTGTATTTTTATCTTTATTGTTTTCATGAACGTAATCTGGATACATTGGTTTTGGTTTTCAATTTCTCAAAGCTTCTTTCTTTCTTGTGTCTTAGAAGTACGTCATTTTCTTAAAATTTAGGAAAAATTTTTAAAAAATATACTAACTGATAGAAAGCAATCTCTAGTATAAATGTATGTACATAAATTTTTATTTTGAGTTTAATGTTAAAAGATAACCTTCAAAAACAAAACGGTATATCAGATTTGATGCCTTTATCCTAATATTACTTACGTGTATCTACCTTCAATAAATTATTTTATTATATATAAATATTTAAAATCTGTGAAAATTATTTGTTTTCAGATAGCGCTAGAGAGAGTTCTTCCCGTATAGAGACAATAACGCATGAGCAACTTGAAACAAATATTGCTCATAGACCTAGTCAAGACGAGGAAACAGATGTAGTCAGAGAAGAGGAAACCAATGTACTTGAAATAAGTTTAGGTAATAAAAGTAATTTTTCGTGTTTTACAAGTATTTCAGTTTTTCTACATGTTTTATTCATGTTACTTGCTTATATCTACCTACAATAAATTATATTATTACATATAGATATTTAAAATCTGTGAAAATTATTTGTTTTCAGATAGCGCTAGAGAGAGTGCTTCCCGTATAGAGACAATAACGCATGAGCAACTTGAAACAAATATTGCTCATAGACCTAGACAAGACGAGGAAATAAATGTAGTCAGAGAAGAGGAAATCATTGTACTTGAAACAAGTTCAGGTAATAAAAGTGATTTTTCGTATTCTAATTTATATTAAGTTAATTTTGATATATAAATATTAATATGTACAATACTGTCAACTTTCTTTATTTTCTTATAGATAACGAATGGATATACGAAGTACCCGAAGATGATTATTCATCTTTACTCGACAATAGTGCATCTACAGAAGACCTTCCATACCACGCTGTGAATTGGAATCTCGAGGCTAATCAAAATACTTCAAGAGAAGTATCTTCTATAAATACTTGTACGGTGTGTCTTACTAACGAGCGCACACATGCTTTCATACCCTGTGGTCATCTTGTTTGTTGTCATCAGTGTATTGAACGCTTAGAAAGTACTCGATGTCCAATTTGCAATACGACATATAGCAGCTGTATAAGAATTATTAATCTATAATTGATTTAAAAAATAGATCGCCGTCTAATGTCCACTTCTAGCCATACTTCGATAAATACAGACTCATTTTGATCTCGCTTTAAAATAGTTTTTATCTTCTTCTAGCTCTAGGAAGTTGTAGAAATGGACATTAAGTAAAAAAACTGTCTCTTTAACAATTACTTAATTCGAAACCATTATTTCTTATTGATTACTTAATTACTAACGATTATTATTAGAGATAAAATGTGTGCAATTTCATTTATTTTGAGTTCTATTCAAAACTGCAAAGAGATCTTTAATTGACTTTAAAATAAGTTTTTGACACGTATGACATAGATAAGTTAAAATATAGCAATATGCGATTATTACGGTTACAATATCACTTATTTGAGACATAGATATTTTATTTGTACAAATGACTGTCGTGCCAAAGATATTTCAGTTTTTTTCGTGAAATTTTTATTTAGATTTTAGGGTTGATATAAATATTATAAAATATTGATTCAATGTACAGTATTACAAACATTTAGTAACTCTGCTCTGTTATTCTGTAAACACGCAGAAACCGCAGTTGTGAGAGTTACAATATTATTTATTTAAAATATAGATATTTTATTTCTACACATGTATGAAGCGCCAAAGATATTTCAATTCTTTCGTGATACTAAGTATAATACTAAGCGCTGTGATATTATTGACATTTTTATTTAGATTCTAGTGTTGATACAAGTGTAGTTTCTAATGTTGGAATAAATATAAAATATTTAACGTACAGTATTACAAACATTTAGTTTCCTATCCTGCTGTTATCCTCTAAACACAAATAGACGATATCAGTGTCAATCAAATGTACCTGCATATCATTGCTAAAATGAGGCATATTATTACGGTATTACAATTAATATTGCAAATTAACGTTGTTACTTAAATAATCATTATTTTCGCATAATATACTACATTCTACAAATAAGTCGCAATAAATAGAGATCATAATACGGTATTAATGGAAAATACAATTTAATGGAAACTACTCGACGCTTTTTCATACGCGAACAAAAACGCTCCTGTTTATTACTTTCACCGCGCGTGTCCTTACAGAGTTCTGCTCCACCGAATTATCCAGAACGATATTCTTCTGAAGTTCTCTGCTTGCTCTAAAGATATCCTTCGCCTCTCTATCGCGTATCTAAAGTAATAATAAAAGAATTATTTGATTATTTTGCTTACTTTCCTCGGTAGCAATCACTATTATTTACGAACTTTTGACTTAATGATTTTTTTGCAAATATCTCACTTCGACACTTATCGACATTAAGATCTTTTACACTTTTCTTTATTCTAAACCGCGTGAATTACAAGTTATCATAAAAAGAGACTCGAAGTTATCATAAAAAGGACTCGAAAATAGAAACCGTTAATACTCCACTACCATCATTAACTACAGTTATTTCAATTAAACCAAAGTGATTACCTTAAATTTAATGTGTATTTGTTTTGTCCCACGATGCATAATATCTATTTACCTTGTATTCCAGCCCCTCAGGCATATAATCTAGCAGTTACTTCATTCTGAAACATAGAAAGTTTTTACAAGCCTTTACTCTGTTTTTCATATAATTAGTAGTGTAATCAATTAATGTGATTCAGGAAATAGATTTAAAAGACACTTATCTGATTGTAGAACAAATTATTCTCTTGACTATCCTCCGATCAAGGACGCCTATACCATTTTATCCCTCGCGGGCCTTTCTCAGGACATACGAGACTTCCACTTTCCGGGACGCCTCCCTCAGGGTGCTCAGAACTTCAGGGGTGAACCAGGTCGCTGCATGCCTCTCTCAGTGCGTTCTCCGGACGTGGATACCCACCCCAAACGCTCATCGCTCTCTGCCATCGCTCTAAAATAAAAGTGAATTAATAGTTGCACGATCCATCAATAAATAAATAAACAAATTAATAAAGATAGCACTGTTAGCTCTTAGCACTGTTAGACAGATTAATAAATCAACGGATTATCCGTTCCACTTTCAATATTATTGCGAATTAAATTTATGCCTTGATAATAAATCTCTTCACTTACCTCGCCAGACTTCTCTTCTTAAGGACCGTCGTCCCTGACTTTTCGCGTCACACGACGGTCACGGAACCAGCCACCGGACTTTTCGGTCACCGTGATGTCCCGCACTGCCCGCACATCGCCTCCTCGCGCTTCGTCGCCGTCGCTCTTCTCACCGTCAGAGTACCCGACGCAGTGACCCTGGAAGAGAGAAATAAAAAAGCTATTATGAATTAAAAATACGATTATTTTATTATTATTAGATTCTACTCACCTTCTTTTTTCCTCGCCTTGCATTCTTCTCGTAGATTTCTTGCATTTGGCAACCCGCGTTACACACCTGTCAAACGCACAAGGAGAACATAACCTCACCTGTCAAATGCACAAGGAGAACATAACCTCACCTGTAATTTCGATCCCCCGAGATTACGTGTCGTCAGGCCGTCTGCACAGCGCGCATTTACCGCTGAACCTGCGATATGGATTTCCTGACGTTGGCTACCTCCAAGAAATAAAGTAAATTAATATTTTATACAACTTACCCCTTTCGCGACATTCGTGCGCAAATGCACAATGTTCTTCTTTCGGTGTGCAAATGCACGGTGCGCTTTTTTTCGTGTGCATCTTTTCCGTGTGAAAATGCACGGTGTCCTTCTTTCGGTGTGCAAATGCACGGTGCGTTTCTTCTCGTGTGCATCTTCTTCGTGTACAAATGAGCGGTGCGCATATTTTCGTGTGCAAACGAACGGTGCGCATCTTTTCGTGTACAAACGAACGGTGCGCATCTTTCCGTGTGCAAACGAACGGTGCGCATCTTTTCGTGTGCAAACGAACGGTGCCCATCTTTTCGTGTGCAAACGAACGGTGCGCATCTTTTCGTGCGCAAACGTACGGTGTGCATCTTTTCGTGCGCAAACGAACGGTGCGCATATTTTGCGTGTCCAAATAAACGGTGAGCATCTTTTCGTGTGCAAAAGACTGGTGCGCATATTTCCGTGCGCAATTGAACAGTGCGAAATGTTAAATAAAATACTTTTTGTGTGCAAAAGACATTTCACCAATAATTCCTGTGTCCAAAAGCACCGTGTCTAATTAAACCGTGCGCAAAATATCGTGTCTAATATCTCTGTGTCTTTCAGCACCGTGTCTATTTGAACGGTGTCCAAGTGCACCGCTCCCTGTTCTCAGCGGCCGTTGTCATCTCGCTGGCTTGGTTCAATGCGTTTCCTATCTTTGAACTAGTACGTTTCCTGCAGTTGTTGTCATCTCACTGGCTTGGTTCAATGCGTTTCCTATCTTTGAACAAGTACTTTCTCAGCGGCCGTTGTCATCTCGCTGGCTTGGTTCAAAGCGTTTTTTATCTTTGAACTAGTATGTTCTCAGCGGCCGTTTTCATTTCGCAAGCTTGGTTCAATGCGTTTCCTATCTTTGAACTATTACGTCCTCAGCGGCCGTTGTCATCTCTCTGGCTTGGTTCAAGGCGTTTCCTATCTTTGAACTAGTACGTTCTCAGCGGCCGTTTTCATTTCGCAAGCTTGGTTCAATGCGTTTCCTATCTTTGAACAAGTACTTTCAGCGGCCGTTGTCATCTGCTATTTTTGGTTCAAAGCGTTTTTTATCTTGAACTAGTATGTTCTCAGCGGCCGTTTTCATTTCTGCAAGCTTGGTTCAATGTGGTGCGTTTCCTATCTTTGAACTATTACGTCCTCAGCGGCCGTTGTCATCTCTCTGGCTTGGTTCAAGGCGTTTCTATCTTTAACCACGTTCTCAGCGGCCGTTTTCATTTCGCAAGCTTGGTTCATCGCGTTTCCTATCTTTGAACTAGTACGTTCTCAGCGGCCGTTTTCATTTCCTGCAAGCTTGGTTCAATGCGTTTCCTATCTTTGAACTATTACGTCCTCAGCGGCCGTTGCTGTCATCTCGCTGGCTTGGTTCAATGCGTTTCTATCTTCGAACTATTACGTCTTCAGCGGCCGTTTTCATTTTCGCAAGCTTGGTTCAATGCGTTTCCTATCTTTGAACTATTACGTCTTCAGCGGCCGTTTTCATTTCGAAAGCTTGGTTCAATGCGTTTCCTATCTTTGAACTATTACGTCTTCAGCGGCCGTTGCCATATCGCTGGCTTGGTTCAATGCATTTCCTATCTTTGAACAAGTATGTTCTCAGCGGCCGTTGTCATCTCGCTGGCTTGGTTCAATGCGTTTCCTATCTTTGAACTAGTACGTTTCCAGCAGTTGTTGTCATCTCACTGGCTTGGTTCAATGCGTTTTCTATCTTTGAACTAGTACGTCCTCAGCGGCCGTTGCCAATTCGCAGGATTTATTCAATGCGTTTCCTATATTTGAACTAGTACGTCCTAAGCGGCCGTTGTCATCTCGCTGGCTTGCTTCAATACGTTTCCTATCTTTGAACTATTACGTCCTCAGCGGCCGTCGCAACTTCGCAGAGTTTATTCAATGCGTTTTCTATCTTTGAACTAGTACGTCCTCAGCGGCCGTTGTCATCTCGTCGGCTTTATTCAATGCGTTTCTTATCTTTGAACAAGAACGTTCTCAGTGGCCGTTGTCATCTCGCTGGATTGGTACAATGCGTTTCCTATCTTTGAACTAGTACGTTCTCAGCGGCCGTTGTCATCTCGCTGTCTTGGTTCAATGCGTTTCCTATCTTTGAACAAGTACGTTCTCAGCGGCCGTTGTCATCTCGCTGGCTTGGTTCAATGCGTTTCCTATCTTTGAACTAGTACGTCCTCATCGGCAGTTGTCATCTCGCCGGCTTGGTTCAATGCGTTTCTTATCTTTGAACTAGAACGTTCTCAGCGGCCGTTCTCATCTCGCTGGCTTGGTTCAATGCTTTTCCTATCTTTGAACTAGTACGTCCTCATCGGCAGTTGTCATCTCGCCGGCTTGGTTCAATGCGTTTCTTATCTTTGAACTAGAACGTTCTCAGCGGCCGTTCTCATCTCGCTGGCTTGGTTCAATGCGTTTCCTATCTTTGAACTAGTACGTCCTAAGTGGCCGTTGTCATCTCGCTGGCTTGGTTCAATACGTTTCCTATCTTTGAACTATTACGTCCTCAGCGGCCGTCGCAACTTCGCAGAGTTTATTCAATGCGTTTTCTATCTTTGAACTAGTACGTTCTGAGCGGCCGATGTCATCTCGCTGGCTTGGTTCAATGCGTTTCCTATCTTTGAACTAGTACATCCTCAGTGGCCGTTGCAAATTCGCAGGATTTATTCAATGCGTTTCCTATCTTTGAACTAATACGTTCTCAGCAGCCGTTGTCATCTAGCAGGCTTGGTTCAATGCGTTTCCTATCTTTAAACAAGTACTTTCTCAGCAGCCGTTGTCATCTCGCTTGCTTGGTTCAAGACGTTTCCTATCTTTGAACTAGTACGTTCTCTGCGGCCGTTTTCATTTCGCAAGATTGGTTCAATGCATTTCCTATCTTTGAACAAGTATGTTCTCAGCGGCCGTTGTCATCTCGCTGGCTTGGTTCAATGCATTTCCTATCTTTGAACAAGTATGTTCTCAGCGCCCGTTATCATCTCGCTGGCTTGGTTCAATGCGTTTCCTATCTTTGAACTAGTACGTTTCCAGCAGTTGTTGTCATCTCACTGGCTTGGTTCAATGCGTTTTCTATCTTTGAACTAGTACGTCCTCAGTGGCCGTTGCACATTCGCAGGATTTATTCAATGCGTTTCCTATCTTTGAACTAGTACGTCCTATGCGGCCGTTGTCATCTCGCTGGCTTGGTTCAATGCTTTTCCTATCTTTGTACTAGTACATCCTCAGTGGCCGTTGCAAATTCGCAGGATTTATTCAATGCGTTTCCTATCTTTGAACTAATACGTTCTCAGCAGCCGTTGTCATCTAGCAGGCTTGGTTCAATGCGTTTCCTATCTTTGAACTAGTACGTCCTCAGCGGCCGTTGTCATCTCGCAGGCTTGGTTCAATGCGTTTCCTATCTCTGAACTAGTACGTCCTCAGCAGCCGTAGTCATTTCACTGGCTTGGTTCAATACGTTTCCTATCTTTGAACTAATACGTTCTCAGCGGCCGTTTTCATTTCGCAAGCTTGGTTCAATGCGTTTCCTATCTTTGAACTAGTACGTCATCAGCGGCCGTTGTCATCTCCCTGGCTTGGTTCAATGCGTTTCCTATCTTTGAACTAGTACGTCCTCAACGGCCGATGTCATCTCTCTGGCTTGGTTCAATGCGTTTCCTATCTTTGAAACAGAACGTCTTCAGCGGCCGTTTTCATTTCGCAAGCTTGGTTCAATGCGTTTCCTATCTTTGAACTATTACGTCCTCAGCGGCCGTTGTCATCTCGCTGGCTTGGTTCAATGCGTTTCCTATCTTCGAACTATTACGTCCTCAGCGGCCGTTTTCATTTCGCAAGCTTGGTTCAATACGTTTCCTATCTTTGAACTATTGCGTCCTCAGCGGCCGTTGCCATATCGCTGGCTTGGTTCAATGCGTTTTTTATCTTTGAACAAGTATGTTCTCAGCGGCCGTTGTCATCTCGCTGGCTTGGTTCAATGCGTTTCCTATCTTTGAACTAGTACGTCCTCAGTGGCCGTTGTCATCTCGCTGGCTTGGTTCAATGCGTTTCCTATCTTCGAACTATTACGTCCTCAGCGGCCGTTTTCATTTCGCAAGCTTGGTTCAATGCGTTTCCTATCTTTGAACTATTACGTCCTCAGTGGCCGTTGTCATCTCGCTGGCTTGGTACAATGCGTTTCCTATCTTTGAACTAGTACGTTCTCAGCGGCCGTTGTCATCTTGCTGTCTTGGTTCAATGCGTTTTCTATCTTTGAACTAGTACGTCCTCAGTGGCCGTTGCACATTCGCAGGATTTATTCAATGCGTTTCCTATGTTTGAACTAGTACGTCCTATGCGGCCGTTGTCATCTCGCTGGCTTGGTTCAATGCTTTTCCTATCTTTGAACTAGTACGTCCTCAACGACCGTTGCAACTTCGCAGGGCTTATTCAATGCGTTTCCTATCTTTGAACTATTACGTCCTCAGTGGCCGTTGTCATCTCGCTGGTTTGGTTCAATGCGTTTCCTATCTACGAACTATTACGTCTTCAGCGGCCGTTTTCATTTCGCAAGCTTGGTTCAATGCGTTTCCTATCTTTGAACTGGTTACTTCTGCGGTCGTAGCCATACCGCTGGCTTGGTTCAATGCGTTTCCCATTTTTGAAGTTAGTACGTCTACAGCGGCTGATGTCATCTCGCTAGCTTGGTTCAACGCGTTTCATTCGGGTAATTAGCACATCCTGTGGCCGCTGTAAATTCGCAGGATTTATCTCAATGCGTTTCCCATCTTTGAATCCAATACGTTCTTGCAGCCGTTGTCATCTTTAAAGCAGGCTTGGTTCAATGCGTTTCCTATCTTTGAACCATTACGTCCTCAGCGGCTGCTGCTTACGTCGCTGGCTTTGGTTCAATGCGTTTCCGCCTTTTGAACTAGTACGTTCACAGCGCGGCCGATGTCATCTCGCCAGCTTGGTTCAATGCGTTTCCTATCTTTGTGTGAACTGGCATGTTTCCAGCATATTACTCCCACTGGCTTGTCTAATGCGTTTCTTGTCTTTGAGCTAGTACGTTCTCAGCGGCCGTTGTCATCTCGCAGGTTTGGTTCAATGCGTGCACTATCTTTGAACTAGAACGTTCTCAGTTGCCGTTGTCATTTCGCTGGCTTGGTTCAATGCTTTTCCTATCTTTGAACTAGTACGTTCTCTGCGGCCGTTTTCATTTCGCAAGCTTGGTTCAATGCATTTCCTATCTTTGAACAAGTATGTTCTCAGCGGCCGTTGTCATCTCGCTGGCTTGGTTCAATGCATTTCCTATCTTTGAACAAGTATGTTCTCAGCGGCCGTTATCATCTCGCTAACTTGGTTCAATGCGTTTCCTATCTTTGAACTAGTACGTTTCCAGCAGTCGTTGTCATCTCACTGGCTTGGTTCAATGCGTTTTCTATCTTTGAACTAGTACGTCCTCAGTGGCCGTTGCACATTCGCAGGATTTATTCAATGCGTTTCCTATCTTTGTACTAGTACGTCCTATGCGGCCGTTGTCATCTCGCTGGCTTGGTTCAATGCTTTTCCTATCTTTGAACTAGTACGTCCTCAACGACCGTTGCAACTTCGCAGGGCTTATTCAATGCGTTTCCTATCTTTGAACTATTACGTCCTCAGTAGCCGTTGTCATCTCGCTGGCTTGGTTCAATGCGTTTCCTATCTTTGAACTAGTACGTTCTCAGCGGCCGTTGACATCTCGCTGTCTTGGTTCAATGCGTTTCCTATCTTTGAACTATTACGTTCTCAGCGGCCGTTGCCATATCGCTGGCTTGGTTCAATGCGTTTCCTATCTTTGAACTAGTACGTTCACAGCAGCCGATGTCATCTCGCTAGCTTGGTTCAATGCGTTTCCTATCTTTGTACTAGTACATCCTCAGTGGCCGTTGCAAATTCGCAGGATTTATTCAATGCGTTTCCTATCTTTGAACTAATACGTTCTCAGCAGCCGTTGTCATCTAGCAGGCTTGGTTCAATGCGTTTCCTATCTTTGAACTATTACGTCCTCAGTGGCCGTTGTCATCTCGCAGGCTTGGTACAATGCGTTTCCTATCTTTGAACTAGTACGTCCTAAGTGGCCGTTGTCATCTCGCTGGCTTGGTTCAATACGTTTCCTATCTTTAAACTATTACGTCCTCAGCGGCCGTCGCAACTTCGCAGAGTTTATTCAATGCGTTTTCTATCTTTGAACTAGTACGTTCTCAGCGGTTGTTGTCATCTATCAGGCTTGGTTCAATGCGTTTCCTATCTTTGAACAAGTACTTTCTCAGCAGCCGTTGTCATCTCTCTGGCTTGGTTCAAGGCGTTTCCTATCTTTGAACTAGTACGTTTTCAGCGGCCGTTTTCATTTCGCAAGCTTGGTTCAATGCGTTTCCTATCTTTGAATTATTACGTCCTCAGCGGCCGTTGTCATCTCGCTGGCTTGGTTCAATGCGTTTCCTATCTTCGAACTATTACGTCCTCAGCGGCCGTTTTCATTTCGCAAGCTTTGTTTAATACGTTTCCTATCTTTGAACTATTGCGTCCTCAGCGGCCGTTGCCATATCGCTGGCTTGGTTCAATGCGTTTCCTATCTTTGAACAAGTATGTTCTCAGCGGCCGTTGTCATCTCGCTGGCTTGGTTCAATGCTTTTCCTATCTTTGAACTAGTACGTCCTCAGTGGCCGTTGTCATCTCGCTGGCTTGGTTCAATGCGTTTCCTATCTTCGAACTATTACGTCCTCAGCGGCCGTTTTCATTTCGCAAGCTTGGTTCAATGCGTTTCCTATCTTTGAACTATTACGTCCTCAGTGGCCGTTGTCATCTCGCTGGCTTGGTACAATGCGTTTCCTATCTTTGAACTAGTACGTTCTCAGCGGCCGTTGTCATCTCGCTGTCTTGGTTCAATGCGTTTTCTATCTTTGAACTAGTACGTCCTCAGTGGCCGTTGCACATTCGCAGGATTTATTCAATGCGTTTCCTATCTTTGTACTAGTACGTCCTATGCGGCCGTTGTCATCTCGCTGGCTTGGTTCAATGCTTTTCCTATCTTTGAACTAGTACGTCCTCAACGACCGTTGCAACTTCGCAGGGTTTATTCAATGCGTTTTCTATCTTTGAACTAGTACGTCCTCAGCGGCCGTTGTCATCTCGCCGGCTTGGTTCAATGCGTTTCCTATCTTTGAACTAATACGTTCTCAGCAACCGTTGTCATCTAGCAGGCTTGGTTCAATGCGTTTCCTATCTTTGAACAAGTACTTTCTCAGCAGCCGTTGTCATCTCGCTTGCTTGGTTCAAGACGTTTCCTATCTTTGAACTAGTACGTTCTCAGCGGCCGTTTTCATTTCGTAAGCTTGGTTCAATGCATTTCCTATCTTTGAACAAGTATGTTCTCAGCGGCCGTTGTCATCTCGCTGGCTTGGTTCAATGCATTTCCTATCTTTGAACAAGTATGTTCTCAGCGGCCGTTATCATCTCGCTGGCTTGGTTCAATGCGTTTCCTATCTTTGAACTAGTACGTTTCCAGCAGTTGTTGTCATCTCACTGACTTGGCTCAATGCGTTTTCTATCTTTGAACTAGTACGTCCTCAGCGGCCGTTGCACATTCGCAGGATTTATTCAATGCGTTTCCTATCTTTGAACTAGTACGTCCTATGCGGCCGTCGTCATCTCGCTGGCTTGGTTCAATGCTTTTCCTATCTTTGAACTAGTACGTCCTCAACGACCGTTGCAACTTCGCAGGGCTTATTCAATGCGTTTCCTATCTTTGAACTATTACGTCCTCAGCGGCCGTTGTCATTTCACCGTCACTCAAAGCTTATCTTTGAACTAGTGCCGTCCTCAGAGCGTAATGTCACAATTCGCAAATTTATTCAATGCATTTCCATCTTTTTGAACTACGTCTTCAGTAGCCGTCATTATCCCCGCAGGCTTGGTTCAACAAGTGTCTTCTATCTTTGAACAAGTATGTTCTCAGCGGCCGTTGTCATCTCGCTGGCTTGGTTCAAGGCGTTTCCTATCTTTGAACTAGTACGTCCTCAGTGGCCGTTGCAAATTCGCAGGATTTATTCAATGCGTTTCCTATCTTTGAACTAATACGTTCTCAGCTGCCGTTGTGATCTAGCAGGCTTGTTTCAATGCGTTTCCTATCTTTGTACAAGTACTTTCTCAGCAGCCGTTGTCATCTCGCTGGCTTGGTTCAAGGCGTTTCCTATCTTTGAACAAGTATGTTCTCAGCGGCCGTTGTCATCTCGCTGGCTTGGTTCAAGGCGTTTCCTATCTTTGAACTAGTACGTCCTCAGTGGCCGTTGCAAATTCGCAGGATTTATTCAATGCGTTTCCTATCTTTGAACTAGTACGTCCTAAGCGGCCGTTGTCATCTCGCTGGCTTGGTTCAATGCGTTTCCTATCTTTGAACTAGTACATCCTCAGTGGCCGTTGCAAATTCGCAGGATTTATTCAATGCGTTTCCTATCTTTGAACTAGTACGTTCTCAGCGGCCGTTTTCATTTCGCAAGCTTGGTTCAATGCATTTCCTATCTTTGAACAAGTATGTTCTCAGCGGCCGTTGTCATCTCGCTGGCTTGGTTCAATGCATTTCCTATCTTTGAACAAGTATGTTCTCAGCGGCCGTTATCATCTCGCTAACTTGGTTCAATGCGTTTCCTATCTTTGAACTAGTACGTTTCCAGCAGTTGTTGTCATCTCACTGGCTTGGTTCAATGCGTTTTCTATCTTTGAACTAGTACGTCCTCAGTGGCCGTTGCACATTCGCAGGATTTATTCAATGCGTTTCCTATCTTTGAACTAGTACGTCTTATGCGGCCGTTGTCATCTCGCTGGCTTGGTTCAATGCTTTTCCTATCTTTGAACTAGTACGTCCTCAACGACCGTTGCAACTTCGCAGGGTTTATTCAATGCGTTTCCTATCTTTGAACTATTACGTCCTCAGTAGCCGTTGTCATCTCGCTGGCTTGGTACAATGCGTTTCCTATCTTTGAACTAGTACGTTTTCAGCGGCCGTTTTCATTTCGCAAGCTTGGTTCAATGCGTTTCTTATCTTTGAACTATTACGTCCTCAGCGGCCGTTGTCATTTCGCTGGCTTGGTTCAATGCGTTTCCTATCTTCGAACTATTACGTCCTCAGCGGCCGTTTTCATTTCGCAAGCTTGGTTCAATACGTTTCCTATCTTTGAACTATTGCGTCCTCAGCGGCCGTTGCCATATCGCTGGCTTGGTTCAATGCGTTTCCTATCTTTGAACAAGTATGTTCTCAGCGGCCGTTGTCATCTCGCTGGCTTGGTTCAATGCTTTTCCTATCTTTGAACTAGTACGTCCTCAGTGGCCGTTGTCATCTCGCTGGCTTGGTTCAATGCGTTTCCTATCTTCGAACTATTACGTCCTCAGCGGCCGTTTTCATTTCGCAAGCTTGGTTCAATGCGTTTCCTATCTTTGAACTAGTACGTCCTCAACGACCGTTGCAACTTCGCAGGGCTTATTCAATGCGTTTCCTATCTTTGAACTATTACGTCCTCAGTAGCCGTTGTCATCTCGCTGGCTTGGTACAATGCGTTTCCTATCTTTGATCTAGTACGTTCTCAGCGGCCGTTGACATCTCGCTGTCTTGGTTCAATGCGTTTCCTATCTTTGAACTATTACGTTCTCAGCGGCCGTTGCCATATCGCTGGCTTGGTTCAATGCTTTTCCTATCTTTGAACTAGTACGTCCTCAACGACTGTTGCAACTTCGCAGGGCTTATTCAATGCGTTTCCTATCTTTGAACTATTACGTCCTCAGTAGCCGTTGTCATCTCGCTGGCTTGGTACAATGCGTTTCCTATCTTTGAACTAGTACGTTCTCAGCGGCCGTTGACATCTCGCTGTCTTGGTTCAATGCGTTTTCTATCTTTGAACTATTACGTTCTCAGCGGCCGTTGCCATATCGCTGGCTTGGTTCAATGCGTTTCCTATTTTTGAACTAGTACGTTCACAGCGGCCGATGTCATCTCGCTAGCTTGGTTCAATGCGTTTCCTATCTTTGTACTAGTACATCCTCAGTGGCCGTTGCAAATTCGCAGGATTTATTCAATGCGTTTCCTATCTTTGAACTAATACGTTCTCAGCAGCCGTTGTCATCTAGCAGGCTTGGTTCAATGCGTTTCCTATCTTTGAACTATTACGTCCTCAGTGGCCGTTGTCATCTCGCAGGCTTGGTACAATGCGTTTCCTATCTTTGAACTAGTACGTCCTAAGTGGCCGTTGTCATCTCGCTGGCTTGGTTCAATACGTTTCCTATCTTTGAACTATTACATCCTCAGCGGCCGTCGCAACTTCGCAGAGTTTATTCAATGCGTTTTCTATCTTTGAACTAGTACGTTCTCAGCGGCTGTTGTCATCTATCAGGCTTGGTTCAATGCGTTTCCTATCTTTGAACAAGTACTTTCTCAGCAGCCGTTGTCATCTCTCTGGCTTGGTTCAAGGCGTTTCCTATCTTTGAACTAGTACGTTTTCAGCGGCCGTTTTCATTTCGCAAGCTTGGTTCAATGCGTTTCCTATCTTTGAACTATTACGTCCTCAGCGGCCGTTGTCATCTCGCTGGCTTGGTTCGATGCGTTTCCTATCTTCGAACTATTACGTCCTCAGCGGCCGTTTTCATTTCGCAAGCTTGGTTCAATACGTTTCCTATCTTTGAACTATTGCGTCCTCAGCGGCCGTTGCCATATCGCTGGCTTGGTTCAATGCGTTTCCTATTTTTGAACAAGTATGTTCTCAGCGGCCGTTGTCATCTCGCTGGCTTGGTTCAATGCGTTTCCTATCTTTGAACTAGTACGTTCCCAGCAGTTGTTGTCGTCTCACTGGCTTGGTTCAATGCGTTTTCTATCTTTGAACTAGTACGTCCTAAGCGGCCGTTGTCATCTCGCTGGCTTGGTTCAATGCGTTTCCTATCTTTGAACTAGTACGTCCTCAACGACCGTTGCAACTTCGCAGGGCTTATTCAATGCGTTTCCTATCTTTGAACCATTACGTCCTCAGTAGCCGTCGTCATCTCACTGGCTTGGTTCAATGCGTTTTCTATCTTTGAACTAGTACGTCCTCAGTGGCCGTTGCACATTCGCAGGATTTATTCAATGCGTTTCCTATCTTTGAACTAGTACGTCTTATGCGGCCGTTGTCATCTCGCTGGCTTGGTTCAATGCTTTTCCTATCTTTGAACTAGTACGTCCTCAACGACCGTTGCAACTTCGCAGGGTTTATTCAATGCGTTTCCTATCTTTGAACTATTACGTCCTCAGTAGCCGTTGTCATCTCGCTGGCTTGGTACAATGCGTTTCCTATCTTTGAACTAGTACGTTTTCAGCGGCCGTTTTCATTTCGCAAGCTTGGTTCAATGCGTTTCTTATCTTTGAACTATTACGTCCTCAGCGGCCGTTGTCATTTCGCTGGCTTGGTTCAATGCGTTTCCTATCTTCGAACTATTACGTCCTCAGCGGCCGTTTTCATTTCGCAAGCTTGGTTCAATACGTTTCCTATCTTTGAACTATTGCGTCCTCAGCGGCCGTTGCCATATCGCTGGCTTGGTTCAATGCGTTTTTTATCTTTGAACAAGTATGTTCTCAGCGGCCGTTGTCATCTCGCTGGCTTGGTTCAATGCGTTTCCTATCTTTGAACTAGTACGTCCTCAGTGGCCGTTGTCATCTCGCTGGCTTGGTTCAATGCGTTTCCTATCTTCGAACTATTACGTCCTCAGCGGCCGTTTTCATTTCGCAAGCTTGGTTCAATGCGTTTCCTATCTTTGAACTAGTACGTCCTCAACGACCGTTGCAACTTCGCAGGGCTTATTCAATGCGTTTCCTATCTTTGAACTATTACGTCCTCAGTAGCCGTTGTCATCTCGCTGGCTTGGTACAATGCGTTTCCTATCTTTGAACTAGTACGTTCTCAGCGGCCGTTGACATCTCGCTGTCTTGGTTCAATGCGTTTCCTATCTTTGAACTATTACGTTCTCAGCGGCCGTTGCCATATCGCTGGCTTGGTTCAATGCTTTTCCTATCTTTGAACTAGTACGTCCTCAACGACTGTTGAAACTTCGCAGGGCTTATTCAATGCGTTTCCTATTTTTGAACTATTACGTCCTCAGTAGCCGTTGTCATCTCGCTGGCTTGGTACAATGCGTTTCCTATCTTTGAACTAGTACGTTCTCAGCGGCCGTTGACATCTCGCTGTCTTGGTTCAATGCGTTTCCTATCTTTGAACTATTACGTTCTCAGCGGCCGTTGCCATATCGCTGGCTTGGTTCAATGCGTTTCCTATTTTTGAACTAGTACGTTCACAGCGGCCGATGTCATCTCGCTAGCTTGGTTCAATGCGTTTCCTATCTTTGTACTAGTACATCCTCAGTGGCCGTTGCAAATTCGCAGGATTTATTCAATGCGTTTCCTATCTTTGAACTAATACGTTCTCAGCAGCCGTTGTCATCTAGCAGGCTTGGTTCAATGCGTTTCCTATCTTTGAACTATTACGTTCTCAGCGGCCGTTGCCATATCGCTGGCTTGGTTCAATGCGTTTCCTATTTTTGAACTAGTACGTTCACAGCGGCCGATGTCATCTCGCTAGTTTGGTTCAATGCGTTTCCTATCTTTGTACTAGTACATCCTCAGTGGCCGTTGCAAATTCGCAGGATTTATTCAATGCGTTTCCTATCTTTGAACTAATACGTTCTCAGCAGCCGTTGTCATCTAGCAGGCTTGGTTCAATGCGTTTCCTATCTTTGAACTATTACGTCCTCAGTGGCCGTTGTCATCTCGCCGGCTTGATTCAATGCGTTTCTTATCTTTGAACTAGAACGTTCTCAGCGGCCGTTCTCATCTCGCTGGCTTGGTTCAATGCTTTTCCTATCTTTGAACTAGTACGTCCTCAACGACCGTTGCAACTTCGCAGGGTTTATTCAATGCGTTTCCTATCTTTGAACTAATACGTTCTCAACTGCCGTTGTCATCTATCAGGCTTGGTTCAATGCGTTTCCTATCTTTGAACAAGTACTTTCTCAGCAGCCGTTGTCATCTCTCTGGCTTGGTTCAAGGCGTTTCCTATCTTTGAACTAGTACGTTTTCAGCGGCCGTTTTCATTTCGCAAGCTTGGTTCAATGCGTTTCCTATCTTTGAACTATTACGTCCTCAGCGGCCGTTGTCATCTCGCTGGCTTGGTTCAATGCGTTTCCTATCTTCGAACTATTACGTCCTCAGCGGCCGTTTTCATTTCGCAAGCTTGGTTCAATACGTTTCCTATCTTTGAACTATTGCGTCCTCAGCGGCCGTTGCCATATCGCTGGCTTGGTTCAATGCGTTTCCTATTTTTGAACAAGTATGTTCTCAGCGGCCGTTGTCATCTCGCTGGCTTGGTTCAATGCGTTTCCTATCTTTGAACTAGTACGTTCCCAGCAGTTGTTGTCGTCTCACTGGCTTGGTTCAATGCGTTTTCTATCTTTGAACTAGTACGTCCTAAGCGGCCGTTGTCATCTCGCTGGCTTGGTTCAATACGTTTCCTATCTTTGAACTATTACGTCCTCAGCGGCCGTCGCAAATTCGCAGGATTTATTCAATGCATTTCCTATCTTTGAACTAATACGTTCTCAGCAGCCGTTGTCATCTCGCTGGCTTGGTTCAAGACGTTTCCTATCTTTGAACTAGTACGTTCTCAGCGGCCGTTTTCATTTCGCAAGCTTGGTTCAATGCATTTTTTATCTTTGAACAAATATGTTCTCAGCGGCCGTTGTCATCTCGCTGGCTTGGTTCAATGCATTTCCTATCTTTGAACTAGTATGTCCTCAACGACCGTTGCAACTTCGCAGGGTTTATTCAATGCGTTTTCTATCTTTGAACTAGTACGTCCTCAGCGGCCGTTGTCATCTCGCCGGCTTGGTTCAATGCGTTTCCTATCTTTGAACTATTACGTTCTCAGCGGCCGTTGCCATATCGCTGGCTTGGTATAATGCGTTTCCTATTTTTGAACTAGTACGTTCACAGCGGCCGATGTCATCTCGCTAGCTTGGTTCAATGCGTTTCCTATCTTTGTACTAGTACATCCTCAGTGGCCGTTGCAAATTCGCAGGATTTATTCAATGCGTTTCCTATCTTTGAACTAATACGTTCTCAGCTGCCGTTGTCATCTAGCAGGCTTGGTTCAATGCGTTTCCTATCTTTGAACAAGTACTTTCTCAGCAGCCGTTGTCATCTCTCTGGCTTGGTTCAATGCGTTTCCTATCTTTGAACTAATACGTTCTCAGCAGCCGTTGTCATCTAGCAGGCTTGGTTCAATGCGTTTTCTATCTTTGAACTAGTACGTCCTCAGTGGCCGTTGCACATTCGCAGGATTTATTCAATGCGTTTCCTATCTTTGAACTAGTACGTCCTATGCGGCCGTTGTCATCTCGCTGGCTTGGTTCAATGCTTTTCCTATCTTTGAACTAGTACGTTCTCTGCGGCCGTTTTCATTTCGCAAGCTTGGTTCAATGCATTTCCTATCTTTGAACAAGTATGTTCTCAGCGGCCGTTGTCATCTCGCTGGCTTGGTTCAATGCATTTCCTATCTTTGAACAAGTATGTTCTCAGCGGCCGTTATCATCTCGCTAACTTGGTTCAATGCGTTTCCTATCTTTGAACTAGTACGTTTCCAGCAGTCGTTGTCATCTCACTGGCTTGGTTCAATGCGTTTTCTATCTTTGAACTAGTACGTCCTCAGTGGCCGTTGCACATTCGCAGGATTTATTCAATGCGTTTCCTATCTTTGAACTAGTACGTCCTATGCGGCCGTTGTCATCTCGCTGGCTTGGTTCAATGCTTTTCCTATCTTTGAACTAGTACGTCCTCAACGACCGTTGCAACTTCGCAGGGCTTATTCAATGCGTTTCTTATCTTTGAACTATTACGTCCTCAGTAGCCGTTGTCATCTCGCTTGCTTGGTACAATGCGTTTCCTATCTTTGAACTAGTACGTTCTCAGCGGCCGTTGACATCTCGCTGTCTTGGTTCAATGCGTTTCCTATCTTTGAACTATTACGTTCTCAGCGGCCGTGGCCATATCGCTGGCTTGGTTCAATGCGTTTCCTATCTTTGAACTAGTACGTTCACAGCGGCCGATGTCATCTCGCTAGCTTGGTTCAATGCGTTTCCTATCTTTGTACTAGTACATCCTCAGTGGCCGTTGCAAATTCGCAGGATTTATTCAATGCGTTTCCTATCTTTGAACTAATACGTTCTCAGCAGCCGTTGTCATGTAGCAGGCTTGGTTCAATGCGTTTCCTATCTTTGAACTATTACGTCCTCAGTGGCCGTTGTCATCTCGCAGGCTTGGTACAATGCGTTTCCTATCTTTGAACTAGTACGTCCTAAGTGGCCGTTGTCATCTCGCTGGCTTGGTTCAATACGTTTCCTATCTTTGAACTATTACATCCTCAGCGGCCGTCGCAACTTCGCAGAGTTTATTCAATGCGTTTTCTATCTTTGAACTAGTACGTTCTCAGCGGCTGTTGTCATCTATCAGGCTTGGTTCAATGCGTTTCCTATCTTTGAACAAGTACTTTCTCAGCAGCCGTTGTCATCTCTCTGGCTTGGTTCAAGGCGTTTCCTATCTTTGAACTAGTACGTTTTCAGCGGCCGTTTTCATTTCGCAAGCTGGGTTCAATGCGTTTCCTATCTTTGAACTATTACGTCCTCAGCGGCCGTTGTCATCTCGCTGGCTTGGTTCAATGCGTTTCCTATCTTCGAACTATTACGTCCTCAGCGGCCGTTTTCATTTCGCAAGCTTGGTTCAATACGTTTCCTATCTTTGAACTATTGCGTCCTCAGCGGCCGTTGCCATATCGCTGGCTTGGTTCAATGCGTTTCCTATCTTTGAACAAGTATGTTCTCAGCGGCCGTTGTCATCTCGCTGGCTTGGTTCAATGCTTTTCCTATCTTTGAACTAGTACGTCCTCAGTGGCCGTTGTCATCTCGCTGGCTTGGTTCAATGCGTTTCCTATCTTCGAACTATTACGTCCTCAGCGGCCGTTTTCATTTCGCAAGCTTGGTTCAATGCGTTTCCTATCTTTGATCTATTACGTCCTCAGTGGCCGTTGTCATCTCGCTGGCTTGGTACAATGCGTTTCCTATCTTTGAACTAGTACGTTCTCAGCGGCCGTTGTCATCTCGCTGTCTTGGTTCAATGCGTTTTCTATCTTTGAACTAGTACGTCCTCAGTGGCCGTTGCACATTCGCAGGATTTATTCAATGCGTTTCCTATCTTTGAACTAGTACGTCCTATGCGGCCGTTGTCATCTCGCTGGCTTGGTTCAATGCTTTTCCTATCTTTGAACTAGTACGTCCTCAACGACCGTTGCAACTTCGCAGGGTTTATTCAATGCGTTTTCTATCTTTGAACTAGTACGTCCTCAGCGGCCGTTGTCATCTCGCCGGCTTGGTTCAATGCGTTTCCTATCTTTGAACTAATACGTTCTCAGCAGCCGTTGTCATCTCGCAGGCTTGGTTCAATGCGTTTCCTATCTTTGAACAAGTACTTTCTCAGCAGCCGTTGTCATCTCGCTTGCTTGGTTCAAGCGTTTCCTATCTTTGAACTAGTACGTTCTCAGCGGCCGTTTTCATTTCGCAAGCTTGGTTCAATGCATTTCCTATCTTTGAACAAGTATGTTCTCAGCGGCCGTTGTCATCTCGCTGGCTTGGTTCAATGCATTTCCTATCTTTGAACAAGTATGTTCTCAGCGGCCGTTATCATTTCGCTGGCTTGGTTCAATGCGTTTTCTATCTTTGAACTAGTACGTTTCCAGCAGTTGTTGTCATCTCACTGGCTTGGCTCAATGCGTTTTCTATCTTTGAACTAGTACGTCCTCAGCGGCCGTTGCACATTCGCAGGATTTATTCAATGCGTTTCCTATCTTTGAACTAGTACGTCCTATGCGGCCGTTGTCATCTCGCTGGCTTGGTTCAATGCTTTTCCTATCTTTGAACTAGTACGACCTCAACGACCGTTGCAACTTCGCAGGGCTTATTCAATGCGTTTCCTATCTTTGAACTATTACGTCCTCAGCGGCCGTTGTCATCTCGCTGGTTTGGTTCAATGCGTTTCCTATCTACGAACTATTACGTCTTCAGCGGCCGTTTTCATTTCGCAAGCTTGGTTCAATGCGTTTCCTATCTTTGAACTATTGCGTCTTCAGCGGCCGTTGTCATCTCGCTGGCTTGGTTCAATGCGTTTCCTATCTTTGAACTAGTACGTCTCAGCGGCCGTTGCATTTCGCAGCTTGGTTCAATGCGTTTCTTATTTTTGAACTATTACGTCCTAAGCGGCCGTTGTCATCTCGCTGGCTTGGTTCAATGCGTTTCCTATCTTTGAACTATACGTCCTCAGCGGCCGTTGCAACTTCGCAGAGTTTATTCAATGCGTTTCTATCTTTGAACTAGTACGTCCTCAGCGGCCGTTGTCATCTCGCCGGCTTGGTTCAATGCGTTTCCTATCTTTGAACAAGTACGTTTTCAGCGACCGTTGTCATCTCGCTGGCTTGGTTCAATGCGTTTCCTATCTTTGAACTAGTAAGTCCTCAGCGGCCGTTGCCAATTTGCAGGATTTATTCAATGCGTTTCCTATATTTGAACTAGTACGTCCTAAGCGGCCGTTGTCATCTCGCTGGCTTGGTTCAATACGTTTCCTATCTTTGAACTATTACGTCCTCAGCGGCCGTCGCAACTTCGCAGAGTTTATTCAATGCGTTTCCTATCTTTGAACTAGTACGTCCTCAGCGGCCGTTGTCATCTCGCCGGCTTGGTTCAATGCGTTTCCTATCTTTGAACAAGTACGTTTTCAGCGACCGTTGTCATCTCGCTGGCTAGGTTCAATGCGTTTCCTATCTTTGAACTAGTACGTTCTCAGCGGCCGATGTCGTCTCGCTGGCTTGGTTCAATGCGTTTCCTATCTTTGAACTAGTACGTTTCCAGTAGTTGTTGTCATTTCACTGGCTTGGCTCAATGCGTTTTCTATCTTTGAACTAGTACGTCCTCAGCGGCCGTTGCCAATTCGCAAAATTTATTCAATGCATTTCCTATCTTTGAACTAATACGTTCTCAGTAGCCGTTGTCATCTCGCAGGCTTGGTTCAATGCGTTTCCTATCTTTGAACAAGTACTTTCTCAGCGGCCGTTGTCATCTCGCTGGCTTGGTTCAAGGCGTTTCCTATCTTTGAACTAGTACGTCCTCAGTGGCCGTTGCAAATTCGCAGGATTTATTCAATGCGTTTCCTATCTTTGAACTAATACGTTCTCAGCTGCCGTTGTCATCTAGCAGGCTTGGTTCAATGCGTTTCCTATCTTTGAACAAGTACTTTCTCAGCAGCCGTTGTCATCTCTCTGGCTCGGTTCAATGCGTTTCCTATCTTTGAACTAATACGTTCTCAGCAGCCGTTGTCATCTAGCAGGCTTGGTTCAATGCGTTTCCTATCTTTGAACAAGTACTTTCTCAGCAGCCGTTGTCATCTCGCTGGCTTGGTTCAAGACGTTTCCTATCTTTGAACTAGTACGTTCTCAGCGGCCGTTTTCATTTCGCAAGCTTGGTTCAATGCATTTCCTATCTTTGAACAAGTATGTTCTCAGCGGCCGTTGTCATCTCGCTGGCTTGGTTCAAGGCGTTTCCTATCTTTGAACTAGTACGTCCTCAGTGGCCGTTGCAAATTCGCAGGATTTATTCAATGCGTTTCCTATCTTTGAACTAATACGTTCTCAGCTGCCGTTGTGATCTAGCAGGCTTGTTTCAATGCGTTTCCTATCTTTGTACAAGTACTTTCTCAGCAGCCGTTGTCATCTCGCTGGCTTGGTTCAAGGCGTTTCCTATCTTTGAACAAGTATGTTCTCAGCGGCCGTTGTCATCTCGCTGGCTTGGTTCAATGCGTTTCCTATCTTTGAACTATTACGTCCTCAGCGGCCGTTGTCATCTCGCTGGCTTGGTTCAAGGCGTTTCCTATCTTTGAACTAGTACGTCCTCAGTGGCCGTTGCAAATTCGCAGGATTTATTCAATGCGTTTCCTATCTTTGAACTAATACGTTCTCAGCTGCCGTTGTCATCTAGCAGGCTTGGTTCAATGCGTTTCCTATCTTTGAACAAGTACTTTCTCAGCAGCCGTTTTCATCTCGCTGGCTTGGTTCAAGGCGTTTCCTATCTTTGAACAAGTATGTTCTCAGCGGCCGTTGTCATCTCGCTGGCTTGGTTCAATGCGTTTCCTATCTATGAACTAGTACGTTTCCTGCAGTTGTTGTCATCTCACTGGCTTGGTTCAATGCGTTTCCTATCTTTGAACAAGTACTTTCTCAGCAGCCGTTGTCATCTCGCTGGCTTGGTTCAAGACGTTTCTTATCTTTGAACTAGTACGTTCTCAGCGGCCGTTTTCATTTCGCAAGCTTGGTTCAATGCATTTCCTATCTTTGAACAAGTATGTTCTCAGCGGCCGTTGTCATCTCGCTGGCTTGGTTCAAGGCGTTTCCTATCTTTGAACTAGTACGTCCTCAGTGGCCGTTGCAAATTCGCAGGATTTATTCAATGCGTTTCCTATCTTTGAACTAGTACGTCCTAAGTGGCCGTTGTCATCTCGCTGGCTTGGTTCAATACGTTTCCTATCTTTGAACTATTACGTCCTCAGCGGTCGTCGCAACTTCGCAGAGTTTATTCAATGCGTTTCCTATCTTTGAACAAGTATGTTCTCAGCGGCCGTTGTCATCTCGCTGGCTTGGTTCAATGCGTTTCCTATCTTTGAACTAGTACGTTCCCAGCAGTTGTTGTCATCTCACTGGCTTGGTTCAATGCGTTTCCTATCTTTGAACAAGTACGTTTTCAGCGACCGTTGTCATCTCGCTGGCTAGGTTCAATGCGTTTCCTATCTTTGAACTATTACGTCCTCAGCGGCCGTCGCAACTTCGCAGGATTTATTCAATGCGTTTCCTATATTTGAACTAGTACGTCCTAAGCGGCCGTTGTCATCTCGCTGGCTTGGTTCAATACGTTTTCTATCTTTGAACTATTACGCCCTCAGCGGCCGTCGCAACTTCGCAGGGTTTATTCAATGCGTTTTCTATCTTTGAACTAGTACGTCCTCAGCGGCCGTTGTCATCTCGTCGGCTTTAATCAATGCGTTTCTTATCTTTGAACAAGAACGTTCTCAGCGGCCGTTCTCATCTCGCTGACTTGGTTCAATGCTTTTCCTATCTTTGAACTAGTACGTCCTCAACGACCGTTGCAACTTCGCAGGGTTTATTCAATGCGTTTTCTATCTTTGAACTAGTACGTCCTCAGCGGCCGTTGTCATCTCGCCGGCTTGGTTCAATGCGTTTCTTATCTTTGAACTATTACGTCCTCAGTGGCCGTTGTCATCTCGCTGGCTTGGTACAATGCGTTTCCTATCTTTGAACTAGTACGTTCTCAGCGGCCGTTGTCATCTCGCTGTCTTGGTTCAATGCATTTCCTATCTTTGAACAAGTACGTTCTCAGCGGCCGTTGTCATCTCGCTGGCTTGGTTCAATGCGTTTCCTATCTTTGAACTAGTACGTCCTCATCGGCCGTTGTCATCTCGCCGGCTTGATTCAATGCGTTTCTTATCTTTGAACTAGAACGTTCTCAGCGGCCGTTCTCATCTCGCTGGCTTGGTTCAATGCTTTTCCTATCTTTGAACTAGTACGTCCTCAACGATCGTTGCAACTTCGCAGGGTTTATTCAATGCGTTTTCTATCTTTGAACTAGTACGTTCTCAGCGGCCGTTGTCATCTCGCCGGCTTGGTTCAATGCGTTTCCAATCTTTGAACTATTACGCCCTCAGTTGCCGTTGTCATCTCGCTGGCTTGGTTCAATGCGTTTCCTATCTTTGAACTATTACGTCCTCAGTGGCCGTTGTCATCTCGCTGGCTTGGTACAATGCGTTTCCTATCTTTGAACTAGTACGTTCTCAGCGGCCGTTGTCATCTCGCTGTCTTGGTTCAATGCGTTTCCTATCTTTGAACAAGTACGTTTTCAGCGACCGTTGTCATCTCGCTGGCTAGGTTCAATGCGTTTCCTATCTTTGAACTAGTACGTCCTCAGCGGCCGTCGCAAATTCGCAGGATTTATTCAATGCATTTCCTATCTTTGAACTAATACGTTCTCAGCAGCCGTTGTCATCTCGCTGGCTTGGTTCAAGACGTTTCCTATCTTTGAACTAGTACGTTCTCAGCGGCCGTTGTCATTTCGCAAGCTTGGTTCAATGCATTTCTTATCTTTGAACAAATATGTTCTCAGCGGCCGTTGTCATCTCGCTGGCTTGGTTCAATGCATTTCCTATCTTTGAACTAGTACGTCCTCAGCGGCCGTCGCAACTTCGCAGAGTTTATTCATTGCGTTTTCTATCTTTGAACTAGTACGTTCTCAGCGGCTGTTGTCATCTCGCTGTCTTGGTTCAATGCGTTTCCTATCTTTGAACAAGTATGTTCTCAGCGGCCGTTGTCATCTCGCTGGCTTGGTTCAATGCGTTTCCTATCTTTGAACTAGTACGTTCCCAGCAGTTGTTGTCATCTCACTGGCTTGGTTCAATGCGTTTCCTATCTTTGAACTAGTACGTTCCCAGCAGTTGTTGTCATCTCACTGGCTTGGTTCAATGCGTTTCCTATCTTTGAACTAGTACGTTCTCAGCGGCCGTTGTCATCTCGCTGTCTTGGTTCAATGCGTTTTCTATCTTTGAACTAGTACGTCCTCAGTGGCCGTTGCACATTCGCAAGATTTATTCAATGCGTTTCCTATCTTTGAACTAGTACGTCCTATGCGGCCGTTGTCATCTCGCTGGCTTGGTTCAATGCTTTTCCTATCTTTGAACTAGTACGTCCTCAACGACCGTTGCAACTTCGCAGGGCTTATTCAATGCGTTTCTTATCTTTGAACTATTACGTCCTCAGTAGCCGTTGTCATCTCGCTGGCTTGGTACAATGCGTTTCCTATCTTTGAACTAGTACGTTCTCAGCGGCCGTTGACATCTCGCTGTCTTGGTTCAATGCGTTTCCTATCTTTGAACTATTACGTTCTCAGCGGCCGTTGCCATATCGCTGGCTTGGTTCAATGCTTTCCTATCTTTGAACTAGTACGTTCACTCAATCTAGCTTTGGTTCAATGCGTTTCCTATCTTTGTACTAGTACATCCTCAGTGGCCGTTGCAAATTCGCAGGATTTATTCAATGCGTTTCCTATCTTTGAACTAATACGTTCTCAGCAGCCGTTGTCATCTCGCAGGCTTGGTTCAATGCGTTTCCTATCTTTGAACTATTACGTCCTCAGTGGCCGTTGTCATCTCGCAGGCTTGGTACAATGCGTTTCCTATCTTTGAACTAGTACGTCCTAAGTGGCCGTTGTCATCTCGCTGGCTTGGTTCAATACGTTTCCTATCTTTGAACTATTACATCCTCAGCGGCCGTCGCAACTTCGCAGAGTTTATTCAATGCGTTTTCTATCTTTGAACTAGTACGTTCTCAGCGGCTGTTGTCATCTATCAGGCTTGGTTCAATGCGTTTCCTATCTTTGAACAAGTACTTTCTCAGCAGCCGTTGTCATCTCTCTGGCTTGGTTCAAGGCGTTTCCTATCTTTGAACTAGTACGTTTTCAGCGGCCGTTTTCATTTCGCAAGCTTGGTTCAATGCGTTTCTTATCTTTGAACTATTACGTCCTCAGCGGCCGTTGTCATTTCGCTGGCTTGGTTCAATGCGTTTCCTATCTTCGAACTATTACGTCCTCAGCGGCCGTTTTCATTTCGCAAGCTTGGTTCAATACGTTTCCTATCTTTGAACTATTGCGTCCTCAGCGGCCGTTGCCATATCGCTGGCTTGGTTCAATGCGTTTCCTATCTTTGAACAAGTATGTTCTCAGCGGCCGTTGTCATCTCGCTGGCTTGGTTCAATGCTTTTCCTATCTTTGAACTAGTACGTCCTCAGTGGCCGTTGTCATCTCGCTGGCTTGGTTCAATGCGTTTCCTATCTTCGAACTATTACGTCCTCAGCGGCCGTTTTCATTTCGCAAGCTTGGTTCAATGCGTTTCCTATCTTTGAACTAGTACGTCCTCAACGACCGTTGCAACTTCGCAGGGCTTATTCAATGCGTTTCCTATCTTTGAACTATTACGTCCTCAGTAGCCGTTGTCATCTCGCTGGCTTGGTACAATGCGTTTCCTATCTTTGATCTAGTACGTTCTCAGCGGCCGTTGACATCTCGCTGTCTTGGTTCAATGCGTTTCCTATCTTTGAACTATTACGTTCTCAGCGGCCGTTGCCATATCGCTGGCTTGGTTCAATGCTTTTCCTATCTTTGAACTAGTACGTCCTCAACGACTGTTGCAACTTCGCAGGGCTTATTCAATGCGTTTCCTATCTTTGAACTATTACGTCCTCAGTAGCCGTTGTCATCTCGCTGGCTTGGTACAATGCGTTTCCTATCTTTGAACTAGTACGTTCTCAGCGGCCGTTGACATCTCGCTGTCTTGGTTCAATGCGTTTTCTATCTTTGAACTATTACGTTCTCAGCGGCCGTTGCCATATCGCTGGCTTGGTTCAATGCGTTTCCTATTTTTGAACTAGTACGTTCACAGCGGCCGATGTCATCTCGCTAGCTTGGTTCAATGCGTTTCCTATCTTTGTACTAGTACATCCTCAGTGGCCGTTGCAAATTCGCAGGATTTATTCAATGCGTTTCCTATCTTTGAACTAATACGTTCTCAGCAGCCGTTGTCATCTAGCAGGCTTGGTTCAATGCGTTTCCTATCTTTGAACTATTACGTCCTCAGTGGCCGTTGTCATCTCGCAGGCTTGGTACAATGCGTTTCCTATCTTTGAACTAGTACGTCCTAAGTGGCCGTTGTCATCTCGCTGGCTTGGTTCAATACGTTTCCTATCTTTGAACTATTACATCCTCAGCGGCCGTCGCAACTTCGCAGAGTTTATTCAATGCGTTTTCTATCTTTGAACTAGTACGTTCTCAGCGGCTGTTGTCATCTATCAGGCTTGGTTCAATGCGTTTCCTATCTTTGAACAAGTACTTTCTCAGCAGCCGTTGTCATCTCTCTGGCTTGGTTCAAGGCGTTTCCTATCTTTGAACTAGTACGTTTTCAGCGGCCGTTTTCATTTCGCAAGCTTGGTTCAATGCGTTTCCTATCTTTGAACTATTACGTCCTCAGCGGCCGTTGTCATCTCGCTGGCTTGGTTCGATGCGTTTCCTATCTTCGAACTATTACGTCCTCAGCGGCCGTTTTCATTTCGCAAGCTTGGTTCAATACGTTTCCTATCTTTGAACTATTGCGTCCTCAGCGGCCGTTGCCATATCGCTGGCTTGGTTCAATGCGTTTCCTATTTTTGAACAAGTATGTTCTCAGCGGCCGTTGTCATCTCGCTGGCTTGGTTCAATGCGTTTCCTATCTTTGAACTAGTACGTTCCCAGCAGTTGTTGTCGTCTCACTGGCTTGGTTCAATGCGTTTTCTATCTTTGAACTAGTACGTCCTAAGCGGCCGTTGTCATCTCGCTGGCTTGGTTCAATACGTTTCCTATCTTTGAACTATTACGTCCTCAGCGGCCGTCGCAAATTCGCAGGATTTATTCAATGCATTTCCTATCTTTGAACTAATACGTTCTCAGCAGCCGTTGTCATCTCGCTGGCTTGGTTCAAGACGTTTCCTATCTTTGAACTAGTACGTTCTCAGCGGCCGTTTTCATTTCGCAAGCTTGGTTCAATGCATTTTTTATCTTTGAACAAATATGTTCTCAGCGGCCGTTGTCATCTCGCTGGCTTGGTTCAATGCATTTCCTATCTTTGAACTAGTATGTCCTCAACGACCGTTGCAACTTCGCAGGGTTTATTCAATGCGTTTTCTATCTTTGAACTAGTACGTCCTCAGCGGCCGTTGTCATCTCGCCGGCTTGGTTCAATGCGTTTCTATCTTTGAACTATTACGTCCTCAGTGGCCGTTGTCATCTCGCAGGCTTGGTACAATGCGTTTCCTATCTTTGAACTAGTACGTCCTAAGTGGCCGTTGTCATCTCGCTGGCTTGGTTCAATACGTTTCCTATCTTTGAACTATTACGTCCTCAGCGGCCGTCGCAACTTCGCAGAGTTTATTCAATGCGTTTTCTATCTTTGAACTAGTACGTTCTGAGCGGCCGATGTCATCTCGCTGGCTTGGTTCAATGCGTTTCCTATCTTTGAACTAGTACATCCTCAGTGGCCGTTGCAAATTCGCAGGATTTATTCAATGCGTTTCCTATCTTTGAACTAATACGTTCTCAGCAGCCGTTGTCATCTAGCAGGCTTGGTTCAATGCGTTTCCTATCTTTGAACAAGTACTTTCTCAGCAGCCGTTGTCATCTCGCTTGCTTGGTTCAAGACGTTTCCTATCTTTGAACTAGTACGTTCTCAGCGGCCGTTTTCATTTCGCAAGCTTGGTTCAATGCATTTCCTATCTTTGAACAAGTATGTTCTCAGCGGCCGTTGTCATCTCGCTGGCTTGGTTCAATGCATTTCCTATCTTTGAACAAGTATGTTCTCAGCGGCCGTTATCATCTCGCTGGCTTGGTTCAATGCGTTTCCTATCTTTGAACTAGTACGTTTCCAGCAGTTGTTGTCATCTCACTGACTTGGCTCAATGCGTTTTCTATCTTTGAACTAGTACGTCCTCAGCGGCCGTTGCACATTCGCAGGATTTATTCAATGCGTTTCCTATCTTTGAACTAGTACGTCCTATGCGGCCGTCGTCATCTCGCTGGCTTGGTTCAATGCTTTTCCTATCTTTGAACTAGTACGTCCTCAACGACCGTTGCAACTTCGCAGGGCTTATTCAATGCGTTTCCTATCTTTGAACTATTACGTCCTCAGCGGCCGTTGTCATCTCGCTGGTTTGGTTCAATGCGTTTCCTATATACGAACTATTACGTCTTCAGCGGCCGTTTTCATTTCGCAAGGTTGGTTCAATGCGTTTCCTATCTTTGAACTATTGCGTCTTCAGCGGCCGTTGTCATCTCGCTGGCTTGGTTCAATGCGTTTCCTATCTTTGAACTATTACGTCCTCAGCGGCCGTCGCAACTTCGCAGAGTTTATTCAATGCGTTTCCTATCTTTGAACTAGTACGTCCTCAGCGGCCGTTGTCATCTCGCCGGCTTGGTTCAATGCGTTTCCTATCTTTGAACAAGTACGTTTTCAGCGACCGTTGTCATCTCGCTGGCTAGGTTCAATGCGTTTCCTATCTTTGAACTAGTACGTTCTCAGCGGCCGATGTCGTCTCGCTGGCTTGGTTCAATGCGTTTCCTATCTTTGAACTAGTACGTTTCCAGCAGTTGTTGTCATTTCACTGGCTTGGTTCAATGCGTTTTCTATCTTTGAACTAGTACGTCCTCAGCGGCCGTTGCCAATTCGCAAAATTTATTCAATGCATTTCCTATCTTTGAACTAATACGTTCTCAGTAGCCGTTGTCATCTCGCAGGCTTGGTTCAATGCGTTTCCTATCTTTGAACAAGTACTTTCTCAGCGGCCGTTGTCATCTCGCTGGCTTGGTTCAAGGCGTTTCCTATCTTTGAACTAGTACGTCCTCAGTGGCCGTTGCAAATTCGCAGGATTTATTCAATGCGTTTCCTATCTTTGAACTAATACGTTCTCAGCTGCCGTTGTCATCTAGCAGGCTTGGTTCAATGCGTTTCCTATCTTTGAACAAGTACTTTCTCAGCAGCCGTTGTCATCTCTCTGGCTCGGTTCAATGCGTTTCCTATCTTTGAACTAATACGTTCTCAGCAGCCGTTGTCATCTAGCAGGCTTGGTTCAATGCGTTTCCTATCTTTGAACAAGTACTTTCTCAGCAGCCGTTGTCATCTCGCTGGCTTGGTTCAAGACGTTTCCTATCTTTGAACTAGTACGTTCTCAGCGGCCGTTTTCATTTCGCAAGCTTGGTTCAATGCATTTCCTATCTTTGAACAAGTATGTTCTCAGCGGCCGTTGTCATCTCGCTGGCTTGGTTCAAGGCGTTTCCTATCTTTGAACTAGTACGTCCTCAACGACCGTTGCAACTTCGCAGGGTTTATTCAATTCGTTTTCTATCTTTGAACTAGTACGTCCTCAGCGGCCGTTGTCATCTCGCCGGCTTGGTTCAATGCGTTTCCTATCTTTGAACTATTACGTCCTCAGTGGCCGTTGTCATCTCGCAGGCTTGGTACAATGCGTTTCCTATCTTTGAACTAGTACGTCCTAAGTGGCCATTGTCATCTCGCTGGCTTGGTTCAATACGTTTCCTATCTTTGAACTATTACGTCCTCAGCGGCCGTCGCAACTTCGCAGAGTTTATTCAATGCGTTTTCTATCTTTGAACTAGTACGTTCTCAGCGGCTGTTGTCATCTCGCTGTCTTGGTTCAATGCGTTTCCTATCTTTGAACAAGTATGTTCTCAGCGGCCGTTGTCATCTCGCTGGCTTGGTTCAATGCGTTTCCTATCTTTGAACTAGTACGTTCCCAGCAGTTGTTGTCATCTCACTGGCTTGGTTCAATGCGTTTCCTATCTTTGAACTAGTACGTCCTAAGTGGCCGTTGTCCTCTCGCTGGCTTGGTTCAATACGTTTCCTATCTTTGAACTATTACGTCCTCAGCGGCCGTCGCAACTTCGCAGAGTTTATTCAATGCGTTTTCTATCTTTGAACTAGTACGTTCTGAGCGGCCGATGTCATCTCGCTGGCTTGGTTCAATGCGTTTCCTATCTTTGAACTAGTACATCCTCAGTGGCCGTTGCAAATTCGCAGGATTTATTCAATGCGTTTCCTATCTTTGAACTAATACGTTCTCAGCAGCCGTTGTCATCTAGCAGGCTTGGTTCAATGCGTTTCCTATCTTTGAACAAGTACTTTCTCAGCAGCCGTTGTCATCTCGCTTGCTTGGTTCAAGACGTTTCCTATCTTTGAACTAGTACGTTCTCAGCGGCTGTTTTCATTTCGCAAGTTTGGTTCAATGCATTTCCTATCTTTGAACAAGTATGTTCTCAGCGGCCGTTGTCATCTCGCTGGCTTGGTTCAATGCATTTCCTATCTTTGAACAAGTATGTTCTCAGCGGCCGTTATCATCTCGCTGGCTTGGTTCAATGCGTTTCCTATCTTTGAACTAGTACGTTTCCAGCAGTTGTTGTCATCTCACTGGCTTGGCTCAATGCGTTTTCTATCTTTGAACTAGTACGTCCTCAGCGGCCGTTGCACATTCGCAGGATTTATTCAATGCGTTTCCTATCTTTGAACTAGTACGTCCTATGCGGCCGTTGTCATCTCGCTGGCTTGGTTCAATGCTTTTCCTATCTTTGAACTAGTACGTCCTCAACGACCGTTGCAACTTCGCAGGGCTTATTCAATGCGTTTCCTATCTTTGAACTATTACGTCCTCAGTGGCCGTTGTCATCTCGCTGGTTTGGTTCAATGCGTTTCCTATCTACGAACTATTACGTCTTCAGCGGCCGTTTTCATTTCGCAAGCTTGGTTCAATGCGTTTCCTATCTCTGAACTATTGCGTCTTCAGCGGCCGTTGTCATCTCGCTGGCTTGGTTCAATGCGTTTCCTATCTTTGAACTAGTACGTTTCCAGCAGTTGTTGTCATCTCACTGGCTTGGTTCAATGCGTTTTCTATCTTTGAACTAGTACGTCCTCAGCGGCCGTTGCCAATTCGCAAAATTTATTCAATGCATTTCCTATCTTTGAACTAATACGTTCTCAGTAGCCGTTGTCATCTCGCAGGCTTGGTTCAATGCGTTTCCTATCTTTGAACAAGTACTTTCAGCGGCCGTTGTCATCTCGCTGGCTTGGTTCAAGGCGTTTCCTATCTTTGAACTAGTACGTCCTCAGTGGCCGTTGCAAATTCGCAGGATTTATTCAATGCGTTTCCTATCTTTGAACTAATACGTTCTCAGCTGCCGTTGTCATCTAGCAGGCTTGGTTCAATGCGTTTCCTATCTTTGAACAAGTACTTTCTCAGCAGCCGTTGTCATCTCTCTGGCTTGGTTCAATGCGTTTCCTATCTTTGAACTAATACGTTCTCAGCAGCCGTTGTCATCTAGCAGGCTGGTCTAATGCGTTTCCTATCTTTGAACAAGTACTTTCTCAGCAGCCGTTGTCATCTCGCTTGCTTGGTTCAAGACGTTTCCTATCTTTGAACTAATACGTTCTCAGCAGCCGTTGTCATCTAGCAGGCTTGGTTCAATGCGTTTCCTATCTTTGAACTATTACGTCCTCAGCGGCCGTTGTCATCTCGCTGGCTTGGAACAATGCGTTTCCTATCTTTGAACTAGTACGTTCTCAGCGGCCGTTGTCATCTCGCTGTCTTGGTTCAATGCGTTTCCTATCTTTGAACTAGTACGTTTCCAGCAGTTGTTGTCATCTCACTGGCTTGGCTCAATGCGTTTTCTATCTTTGAACTAGTACGTCCTCAGCGGCCGTTGCACATTCGCAGGATTTATTCAATGCGTTTCCTATCTTTGAACTAGTACGTCCTATGCGGCCGTTGTCATCTCGCTGGCTTGGTTCAATGCTTTTCCTATCTTTGAACTAGTACGTCCTCAACGACCGTTGCAACTTCGCAGGGCTTATTCAATGCGTTTCCTATCTTTGAACTATTACGTCCTCAGTGGCCGTTGTCATCTCGCTGGTTTGGTTCAATGCGTTTCCTATCTACGAACTATTACGTCTTCAGCGGCCGTTTTCATTTCGCAAGCTTGGTTCAATGCGTTTCCTATCTTTGAACTATTGCGTCTTCAGCGGCCGTTGTCATCTCGCTGGCTTGGTTCAATGCGTTTCCTATCTTTGAACTAGTACGTTTCCAGCAGTTGTTGTCATCTCACTGGCTTGGTTCAATGCGTTTTCTATCTTTGAACTAGTACGTCCTCAGCGGCCGTTGCCAATTCGCAAAATTTATTCAATGCATTTCCTATCTTTGAACTAATACGTTCTCAATAGCCGTTGTCATCTCGCAGGCTTGGTTCAATGCGTTTCCTATCTTTGAACAAGTACTTTCTCAGCGGCCGTTGTCATCTCGCTGGCTTGGTTCAAGGCGTTTCCTATCTTTGAACTAGTACGTCCTCAGTGGCCGTTGCAAATTCGCAGGATTTATTCAATGCGTTTCCTATCTTTGAACTAATACGTTCTCAGCTGCCGTTGTCATCTAGCAGGCTTGGTTCAATGCGTTTCCTATCTTTGAACAAGTACTTTCTCAGCAGCCGTTGTCATCTCTCTGGCTCGGTTCAATGCGTTTCCTATCTTTGAACTAATACGTTCTCAGCAGCCGTTGTCATCTAGCAGGCTTGGTTCAATGCGTTTCCTATCTTTGAACAAGTACTTTCTCAGCAGCCGTTGTCATCTCGCTGGCTTGGTTCAAGACGTTTCCTATCTTTGAACTAGTACGTTCTCAGCGGCCGTTTTCATTTCGCAAGCTTGGTTCAATGCATTTCCTATCTTTGAACAAGTATGTTCTCAGCGGCCGTTGTCATCTCGCTGGCTTGGTTCAAGGCGTTTCCTATCTTTGAACTAGTACGTCCTCAGTGGCCGTTGCAAATTCGCAAAATTTATTCAATGCGTTTCCTATCTTTGAACTAGTACGTCCTAAGCGGCCGTTGTCATCTCGCTGGCTTGGTTCAATGCGTTTCCTATCTTTGAACTATTACGTCCTCAGTGGCCGTTGTCATCTCGCTGGCTTGGTACAATGCGTTTCCTATCTTTGAACTATTACGTCCTCAGCGGCCGTTGCAACTTCGCAGAGTTTATTCAATGCGTTTTCTATCTTTGAACTAGTACGTTCTGAGCGGCCGATGTCATCTCGCTGGCTTGGTTCAATGCGTTTCCTATCTTTGAACTAGTACATCCTCAGTGGCCGTTGCAAATTCGCAGGATTTATTCAATGCGTTTCCTATCTTTGAACTAGTACGTTCTCAGCGGCCGTTTTCATTTCGCAAGCTTGGTTCAATGCATTTCCTATCTTTGAACAAGTATGTTCTCAGCGGCCGTTGTCATCTCGCTGGCTTGGTTCAATGCATTTCCTATCTTTGAACAAGTATGTTCTCAGCGGCCGTTATCATCTCGCTAACTTGGTTCAATGCGTTTCCTATCTTTGAACTAGTACGTTTCCAGCAGTTGTTGTCATCTCACTGGCTTGGCTCAATGCGTTTTCTATCTTTGAACTAGTACATCCTCAGCGGCCGTTGCCAATTCGCAGGATTTATTTAATGCGTTTCCTATATTTGAACTAGTACGTCCTAAGCGGCCGTTGTCATCTCGCTGGCTTAGTTCAATACGTTTCCTATCTTTGAACTATTACGCCCTCAGCGGCCGTCGCAACTTCGCAGGGTTTATTCAATGCGTTTTCTATCTTTGAACTAGTACGTCCTCTGCGGCCGTTGTCATCTCGTCGGCTTTATTCAATGCGTTTCTTATCTTTGAACAAGAACGTTCTCAGCGGCCGTTTTCATCACGCTGGCTTGGTTCAATGCGTTTCCTATCTTCGAACTATTACGTCCTCAGCGGCCGTTTTCATTTCGCAAGCTTTGTTTAATACGTTTCCTATCTTTGAACTATTGCGTCCTCAGCGGCCGTTGCCATATCGCTGGCTTGGTTCAATGCGTTTTTTATCTTTGAACAAGTATGTTCTCAGCGGCCGTTGTCATCTCGCTGGCTTGGTTCAATGCGTTTCCTATCTTTGAACTAGTACGTCCTCAGTGGCCGTTGTCATCTCGCTGGCTTGGTTCAATGCGTTTCCTATCTTCGAACTATTACGTCCTCAGCGGCCGTTTTCATTTCGCAAGCTTGGTTCAATGCGTTTCCTATCTTTGAACTAGTACGTCCTCAACGACCGTTGCAACTTCGCAGGGCTTATTCAATGCGTTTCCTATCTTTGAACTATTACGTCCTCAGTAGCCGTTGTCATCTCGCTGGCTTGGTACAATGCGTTTCCTATCTTTGAACTAGTACGTTCTCAGCGGCCGTTGACATCTCGCTGTCTTGGTTCAATGCGTTTCCTATCTTTGAACTATTACGTTCTCAGCGGCCGTTGCCATATCGCTGGCTTGGTTCAATGCTTTTCCTATCTTTGAACTAGTACGTCCTCAACGACTGTTGCAACTTCGCAGGGCTTATTCAATGCGTTTCCTATCTTTGAACTATTACGTCCTCAGTAGCCGTTGTCATCTCGCTGGCTTGGTACAATGCGTTTCCTATCTTTGAACTAGTACGTTCTCAGCGGCCGTTGACATCTCGCTGTCTTGGTTCAATGCGTTTCCTATCTTTGAACTATTACGTTCTCAGCGGCCGTTGCCATATCGCTGGCTTGGTTCAATGCGTTTCCTATCTTTGAACTAGTACGTTCACAGCGGCCGATGTCATCTCGCTAGCTTGGTTCAATGCGTTTCCTATCTTTGTACTAGTACATCCTCAGTGGCCGTTGCAAATTCGCAGGATTTATTCAATGCGTTTCCTATCTTTGAACTAATACGTTCTCAGCAGCCGTTGTCATCTAGCAGGCTTGGTTCAATGCGTTTCCTATCTTTGAACTATTACGTCCTCAGTGGCCGTTGTCATCTCGCAGGCTTGGTACAATGCGTTTCCTATCTTTGAACTAGTACGTCCTAAGTGGCCGTTGTCATCTCGCTGGCTTGGTTCAATACGTTTCCTATCTTTGAACTATTACGTCCTCATCGGCCGTCGCAACTTCGCAGAGTTTATTCAATGCGTTTTCTATCTTTGAACTAGTACGTTCTCAGCGGCTGTTGTCATCTATCAGGCTTGGTTCAATGCGTTTCCTATCTTTGAACAAGTACTTTCTCAGCAGCCGTTGTCATCTCTCTGGCTTGGTTCAAGGCGTTTCCTATCTTTGAACTAGTACGTTTTCAGCGGCCGTTTTTATTTCGCAAGCTTGGTTCAATGCGTTTCCTATCTTTGAACTATTACGTCCTCAGCGGCCGTTGTCATCTCGCTGGCTTGGTTCAATGCGTTTCCTATCTTCGAACTATTACGTCCTCAGCGGCCGTTTTCATTTCGCAAGCTTGGTTCAATACGTTTCCTATCTTTGAACTATTGCGTCCTTAGCGGCCGTTGCCATATCGCTGGCTTGGTTCAATGCGTTTCCTATTTTTGAACAAGTATGTTCTCAGCGGCCGTTGTCATCTCGCTGGCTTGGTTCAATGCGTTTCCTATCTTTGAACTAGTACGTTCCCAGCAGTTGTTGTCGTCTCACTGGCTTGGTTCAATGCGTTTTCTATCTTTGAACTAGTACGTCCTAAGCGGCCGTTGTCATCTCGCTGGCTTGGTTCAATACGTTTCCTATCTTTGAACTATTACGTCCTCAGCGGCCGTCGCAAATTCGCAGGATTTATTCAATGCATTTCCTATCTTTGAACTAATACGTTCTCAGCAGCCGTTGTCATCTCGCTGGCTTGGTTCAAGACGTTTCCTATCTTTGAACTAGTACGTTCTCAGCGGCCGTTTTCATTTCGCAAGCTTGGTTCAATGCATTTCTTATCTTTGAACAAATATGTTCTCAGCGGCCGTTGTCATCTCGCTGGCTTGGTTCAATGCATTTCCTATCTTTGAACTAGTATGTCCTCAACGACCGTTGCAACTTCGCAGGGTTTATTCAATGCGTTTTCTATCTTTGAACTAGTACGTCCTCAGCGGCCGTTGTCATCTCGCCGGCTTGGTTCAATGCGTTTCCTATCTTTGAACTATTACGTCCTCAGTGGCCGTTGTCATCTCGCAGGCTTGGTACAATGCGTTTCCTATCTTTGAACTAGTACGTCCTAAGTGGCCGTTGTCATCTCGCTGGCTTGGTTCAATACGTTTCCTATCTTTGAACTATTACGTCCTCAGCTGCCGTCGCAACTTCGCAGAGTTAATTCAAAGCGTTTTCTATCTTTGAACTAGTACGTTTTCAGCGGCTGTTGTCATCTCGCTGTCTTGGTTCAATGCGTTTCCTATATTTGAACAAGTATGTTCTCAGCGGCCGTTGTCATCTCGCTGGCTTGGTTCAATGCGTTTCCTATCTTTGAACTAGTACGTTCCCATCAGTTGTTGTCATCTCACTGGCTTGGTTTAATGCGTTTCCTATCTTTGAACAAGTACTTTCTCAGCAGCCGTTGTCATCTCGCTTGCTTGGTTCAAGACGTTTCCTATCTTTGAACTAGTACGTTCTCAGCGGCCGTTTTCATTTCGCAAGCTTGGTTCAATGCATTTCCTATCTTTGAACAAGTATGTTCTCAGCGGCCGTTGTTATCTCGCTGGCTTGGTTCAATGCATTTCCTATCTTTGAACAAGTATGTTCTCAGCGGCCGTTATCATCTCGCTAACTTGGTTCAATGCGTTTCCTATCTTTGAACTAGTACGTTTCCAGCAGTTGTTGTCATCTCACTGGTTTGGTTCAATGCGTTTTCTATCTTTGAACTAGTACGTCCTCAGTGGCCGTTGCACATTCGCAGGATTTATTCAATGCGTTTCCTATCTTTGAACTAGTACGTTTCCAGCAGTTGTTGTCATCTCGCTGGCTTGGTTCAATGCTTTTCCTATCTTTGAACTAGTACGTCCTCAACGACCGTTGCAACTTCGCAGGGCTTATTCAATGCGTTTCCTATCTTTGAACTATTACGTCCTCAGTAGCCGTTGTCATCTCGCTGGCTTGGTACAATGCGTTTCCTATCTTTGATCTAGTACGTTCTCAGCGGCCGTTGACATCTCGCTGTCTTGGTTCAATGCGATTCCTATCTTTGAACTATTACGTTCTCAGCGGCCGTTGCCATATCGCTGGCTTGGTTCAATGCGTTTCCTATCTTTGAACTAGTACGTTCACAGCGGCCGATGTCATCTCGCTAGCTTGGTTCAATGCGTTTCCTATCTTTGTACTAGTACATCCTCAGTGGCCGTTGCAAATTCGCAGGATTTATTCAATGCGTTTCCTATCTTTGAACTAATACGTTCTCAGCAGCCGTTGTCATGTAGCAGGCTTGGTTCAATGCGTTTCCTATCTTTGAACTATTACGTCCTCAGTGGCCGTTGTCATCTCGCAGGCTTGGTACAATGCGTTTCCTATCTTTGAACTAGTACGTCCTAAGTGGCCGTTGTCATCTCGCTGGCTTGGTTCAATACGTTTCCTATCTTTGAACTATTACGTCCTCAGCTGCCGTCGCAACTTCGCAGAGTTAATTCAAAGCGTTTTCTATCTTTGAACTAGTACGTTTTCAGCGGCTGTTGTCATCTCGCTGTCTTGGTTCAATGCGTTTCCTATATTTGAACAAGTATGTTCTCAGCGGCCGTTGTCATCTCGCTGGCTTGGTTCAATGCGTTTCCTATCTTTGAACTAGTACGTTCCCATCAGTTGTTGTCATCTCACTGGCTTGGTTTAATGCGTTTCCTATCTTTGAACAAGTACTTTCTCAGCAGCCGTTGTCATCTCGCTTGCTTGGTTCAAGACGTTTCCTATCTTTGAACTAGTACGTTCTCAGCGGCCGTTTTCATTTCGCAAGCTTGGTTCAATGCATTTCCTATCTTTGAACAAGTATGTTCTCAGCGGCCGTTGTCATCTCGCTGGCTTGGTTCAATGCATTTCCTATCTTTGAACAAGTATGTTCTCAGCGGCCGTTATCATCTCGCTGGCTTGGTTCAATGCGTTTCCTATCTTTGAACTAGTACGTTTCCAGCAGTTGTTGTCATCTCACTGGCTTGGCTCAATGCGTTTTCTATCTTTGAACTAGTACGTCCTCAGCGGCCGTTGCACATTCGCAGGATTTATTCAATGCGTTTCCTATCTTTGAACTAGTACGTCCTATGCGGCCGTCGTCATCTCGCTGGCTTGGTTCAATGCTTTTCCTATCTTTGAACTAGTACGTCCTCAACGACCGTTGCAACTTCGCAGGGCTTATTCAATGCGTTTCCTATCTTTGAACTATTACGTCCTCAGCGGCCGTTGTCATCTCGCTGGTTTGGTTCAATGCGTTTCCTATCTACGAACTATTACGTCTTCAGCGGCCGTTTTCATTTCGCAAGCTTGATTCAATGCGTTTCCTATCTTTGAACTAGTACGTCCTCAGTGGCCGTTGCAAATTCGCAGGATTTATTCAATGC